>JAODOY010004280.1:0-11038 GCA_025399855.1 Forbesichthys papilliferus
TGCAGCACGGTGGCCAAGACCATACAGCGTTTTAACAGGACAGGTTCCACTCAGAACAGGCCTCGCCATGGTCGACCGAAGTTGTGCTTAGCATCACATCCGAAGTTTGTTCAGAGGTTGTCGAGATAGTTCGATTGTGTTAGTGGGAGACATTTTTATGTGACTGGCAACTTAATGCACGTTACCGTGGTTTGGATCAGAAGTCTCGAAAGTAACACACGATACCACATTCAAGATGGCCTGATGACAGAACCGATTACGGTACATCGTATCCTGTAACCTCGCTAGTCGCCTCAATAATACCTGGCTGTATTGTATACATACTGTACCACTGCCGTTTAGTCCAAAGCGCCATCAGGTAACTTTTACAATGAAAACCTTGTAAACTGCTACTGTTGTCCTGCGTGATCTGACTGAAGTAAGCACGCTCATTTGCCACAACAGGAAGTCAATGAAAGGAGAGAAAACGTTTATTAGATCATTTTTTAACTCATTAAACATGTCAAATGAATCGCGTTAACACTCCCAGCCCTAATATATACACACACACACACACACACAGCTGCGGAAACATTTTTAATAAATATATTGTCAATGTAAAACATATAACATAAATAGAACAATTCTGTACATATAGATCTAAAAACCCATACACAAAATTTTATGAATAGTAAAGATAAATTTAAAAAACTGCAGTGGTCCCTTAATTTTCTATATAAGCGTATATACAGTGTAGTGTGTATATATTATATATATTATACATATTTATTATTTATGGATGTTCGGGGCACAGGGCTGCCGACATGGACGAGTGGAGGGGGGAAGATGTACCCTGGGTCACCTTTAAAATATCTTGGAATAATTTGTCAAAAAATAAATAGTCGAACTGTAGATAAAACAATTCAGTTTAACGTTTATTTTAGTTTATTTCTAGTTTTCGGGGAGGGGAAGCTTGAAGATCATCTCTTGTCCCCGGGCCAAAGAAAAATAAATGTAAATATGTTGTAATTCAATCATTTGGAAAAATGTTTAGCCAGACTAACCTCAAGTTGCTTTTTTTAGCTTTCTCAAAGAGTACAGTGCGTTAGCAGGGATTAAAGGGTAATTCAGCCAACTCTAGGGCACGCTTCTATGCAGTATAGCGCTCATAACACTCATCAAACATAAATCATTTTGGTCACTTTAGCGTAGAGATAGATGTGCTTCTCTTGCCTGTTTGTAATTGCATCAGTTTCCCGCGGGGCATGTCGAGGACTCATTCTTTTGTTGGTGAGCTCGTGTTGCGTTGCAGGCTAAATCAGACATGCAGCTCACATTCTGGGTGTCGGTTACATCTGCGCGCAGGGTTATTTCCCAGAATGCTGTATGATTATGTATATTGTCTGCCTTTATTATTGACACGGGGCATGTGGGCAGCTAATTCCAGTTAGACATCATAAATAAAGCCTTGTTTTGGCATTTCCCCAGAAGGACACGACAATTGATCGCTGAAACTATTTGGGTTTTACGGGTGTACAGCAAATATGACCTGTTATTTAGTCTCGTACAGTAATGAAAGAAATTTGACTGCTGCTGCTTATGAATATACTATATGTGGACAGTCCTGTTCCGATTACCATTTAAAAGGTGTAGTCAGCTATCCTGGAGAAGTATTATTGTTATTTGAATCAACTGGGATAGTGTTGTGTGGTGCGGTCTGCACCAATTTGTTTGTGTTCCCATTTGCAGAGGCAGGACTGTGTAGAAACACCAATCAATCATCAGCTCGCACACAGAACACGGACATTGACAAGATATCCGCTGAATTTGACCCCCCCACCCCGCTCAAAAAAAGTGTATTAGAATCGCTCAATCTGACTCCACCTTTAAGTATGTCAAAACAAAAAACTAATTCCGAGTGTATTAACAGGTGGAGAGGAGAGTATATATCATATACCAAAATAAGTAACCCTGTAGGTCTGTAGACTCTCCCTCGCTGATGCATATGTTCTGGTCATTTCTCTCTTTACGCGGCCCCTGTCACGTCATGGCACATAATGTGTTCGCCGGGCTCCAGTGACCCCGGGACCCGGCAAACACACCAGCCCAGGGCTGAGGCCATACATCTTTCTTTCATTACGTTGTCATAAGGATCCATCGGCCCCCAACACAGGCCATTAATCCCATACAGGCGACAGCCTGCATCTGAGCGACAGGTCGGGCCTCGTTGTACGGCCACGGGAGTTTTGCTGAAGAGGGAATTTCTCCATTTTTAGTTTTTCTCCATAAAGCCATATTTTCAGTAGCTGTGGTTGTAGATGGAAATATGTAGTGCATTTCTCAACCAGTACCACATTAATTTAAATCACATTACTCAATCTTATTAACGAATGCTCTACTAAACAATGTTTTACACAACAACGCAAAAATAAATGTTGTCTTAAATACGAGAAATCTCTCACATGAGATGGAGATTTGAATAAAACGACAAATGCTTAATGGATGTTTCAGTACATATAGTGTGTCACATAGTATATCTGGCAGATTTTCAACTCCAATCACCATGACATTCCATTTGGTTGTACAATTGAGTTAATTTCTTTAACTCGCTTATTTTCTTTAACTCGCGATTCTTAGTGTGCTTTCATCACATACTAACCTAGTAGAACCAGACCCTTAAGCGGATAGGGTTGTTGCATCCTACTGGGAGTGGACCTCGTGTTCATTTATAATATATTACTATTGGAGCAGCCTCTTATCCGTCATAGTTGCTACAACTGCTTGTATCTCTTAATCTAGCTCTACCGCCCAGCGCCAATTTTTGAACTATGGTTGGCGTGGTTAGAACAGTGGGCATCACTATGAGTCGAGCCCATCTGTGACAATTTAGGAGATTGGCTGGGTTTGTGGAGCTAATAACTTTGTACTGCTAGTAATACACACACACTATATTTACTTTTGTTGTCAATATTGTACGCCATCATATATTATATTTAATCAAATGGTATATCACTTGATTCTGTAGTTTTGTACTGGATGAACTTTCATTTAAAATATATTAGCAACTTTATAGTTGCTAGTAGTTGAATTTGTTGGCACAACACCACTCTCCTTATACTGTTTAAAAACCCTGTATGTTTCAATGTTTCCAAACTTCTATTTTGAACATTTCTCCTTTCGAGCTGAACATTACATTTTAGTTGGTGCTGCATCTTTTTGTTTAAATGTTGCGATAGACTATTTGCGTGAGAGTGGCAGGAGAACGTCTTCTGAGATGGGTTACAATCCAGAAATGGAGTAATTTTGGCAAAATTATAAAAGACAGCTGACTACAACTGGAAACTCTATTCTCATTTTACTATAGTTTACCATTAAAAGTGTGTAGCTAAATGTGGTTATGTATAGCCTGTATGTTTGTTGTTTTTTTTACAATTTGGAATGTTTCCAGTTATCTACCAACAATTGTTATATGATTAATTTGTAATTTTTAATGTCAGATGTACATGTAGATGCAAATTAACACTGTGTAGCAACACTTATTGTGTGTGTGTGTGTGTGTGTGTGTGTGCACATGAGTGACTGCATTATGGATTCACGCATACCTAATCATTTGTAATGCAATGGGCAATGTATCATGATTGTTTTACAGCAATGAATAATTTATGTAATAAGAGGAGATATCGATCATATGTTTCCGTAGCCTTCCTTTGACATTAATGAATGCGAGGTGTGATGCATTTGAACCACCACAGGTGACATAAGCTTTAATATTCATGTGTCTTGCATCCTCTGTAACAATGATCTCTGCTTTGAAAAAGAACATAATTACGATGGCTCAGTGCCAAAGACCTGTGTCGGTATTAAAGTGATCTGTCAGATTATCTTCCCGGTTCTCGACCAACTGTACAATGTGAATATTTAACAGTGTTGATGATTACACGTCACCGGCAGGGTAAAACATTGATTCGGAGCCAGCTGATTTAGTTACTCAACAGGACTTCCTCTAGAGATTCATTTGTACATAAATGAGAACAAATATATTCCATCTTCAGAAGACTGAGATGGGATGCATTCTGGGTGCCGGGATTATCTCTGTTTACTGCGTTGCTGCCCTTAATCTCTCTTTATCCACAATCCACCCTGAGTATGACAGATTTATTTATAATTTGGCTAATTTGTGTTAAGACGTGTGCGTACAAAGCGGCCTGCTACGCCCGAGTGCTCCTCGCTCCGCCGAGCAGCAAACAAACAACAACACAACAGAAGATGGAGCACTACTCCATCTTCTGTTGTGTCTCCATGCATACCAATCGGCAAAAATCAATGGCGTCTTTTAATTGAAAAAACACGGTTGTGTTTATGCTCTCTCTCTCTCTCTCTCTCTCTCTCTCTCTCTCTCTCTCTCTCTCTCCCCCCGCAGTTGGAGACTCGTTGCGTACAGCGTCTACAAATTGAACAGGTGCGTTTTGTTTGAGGTACGTCGTGGTAAATCATCCAGTCTAATTTCTGAGAATTCAAACTGTTCATGCTTTGGGAGCTCGTGCCTTAATGTCATTAGTCAAAGAGCGAAAGTTTAATCATCCCCCCGGCCCTCCCCCCCTCCCTCTTCCGCCCAGCCCCCGTCATTGATTTGCCATTAGACGGCAGCTTACTATTTAAAGAAAGCCTTGAATGGGATTGTGAGATTCAGCCAACGGCGCCTCTTACTCACCAGCGGACGACCTTGGACTTGTTTAGTGGCATCACAGCAGCATCACAGCAGCATCACACAATCCCTCACCACCCCGGGTTTTTCCCGGGACTATAGATCATTTGCAGTTGCTGGGAAGGCGCTCTCGATCGAGCTTGTAGAGAGTGCACAATACTTTTTCACATTTGGCTGTGAAAAAGAGGAAGAAATGATGTGTTGTCTGCAAATGGCCTACCCATTACCACTAGTCTTACATTTATAGCTAATTTACAAACGAAGTGTAGCCTACATCACAAAAGTGCAAACATTGTGAGAGATTTCAGTATGTTGCAGAGTGGGGAGGATGACTATTTAGACCTTTTTTTGATATTTTAAATGTTGTTCAACCACAAATGTTCACCCTTAACTCTTTAGGGTCTAAGGAGATTTTCCCTGCTCTCTCACTTTTGACCGCAAATCGGTAGGATAAAGGGGCGCGAAGTTATTTATATTAATGTTTGATAAGCACTTACTCGTCGCGGGCGACGAGGCCGTCCTCAGAGAGTTAAACACGTTAGGTAACACCTTGGAAACAAGCCGTGCAGCTCGAGCTGGTTTTAACGCAAGCAGCCAGTGCTTTGCTCAGCACAGCGCAAACCCATCGTTTAGCAGCAGCAAATATTTTGTTTTAGACTACTTATAGTTTTATGGTTTTAGAGAGCAGCGGTGCATTATCGCGTTGGGCCGATTACGTCAGACGGAGGGTCGTTTGCCCATACTCGCCTCTGCCTCTGTGTTGGGTTGCCAGGACCCACGACACATATTCCACACAGAAACTGAGAAACACCAATTAGATTTGTATCCCTCTAATTAGTTTCTGATAACTCACTGAAGAGCGGCGGTACGGTGAGGGTTTTTTTTCTGTGTGATAGACGAGTATGGTTATTATTTCGACGTTGTACATTTACTGCTGTAGCTACGCCAGAGGGTTTGTTCTTGTTATACTTCTACTGCAGTAGGTACGCTGATAGCATTTCTATTGCTCACACAGTACTTCTTGGCCTAGTTTAGCTTAAAACTCTTTATAGGCCTATAATGATTTTCGGAAAAGTAAATGGAGAAATGAGAAATGTACTTCCGGTACCAGAGTCTCAGAGCTTTAAAGTTGGACATTTTAACATGGGTGTCCATGGGGATTGACTCCATTTTGCAGCCAGCCTCAAGCGGCCATTGCAACTGCAGGGTTTGGCACTTCTGCGTTGTGTTCATTTCTCAGCGCCGGAGGTTTCCGCTTGTCCACGCACTTCCATCTGTTTTCATCTTCATAGGATCATCACTCCCCACCACCCCTAGGAAGAGTCAGAGTGGGTTTGGGATCACAGTATATTTAAAGACGCTGTAATGACAGTTCAGATAGAGCAACATAATGCATCTCTATGGGAGAAAAAGTTGAACATTTCCGATCTCTTAAGTGGGCGTGTCGTCTTACATCACTAATGGCATTTTGCATTGACTTGCAAGGATCGGCTGGGAACTCGAACATACACCCTTCTGCTCTGCGTAAAGGGGACTGTCCTGTATAGCAGGGGTTCCCAAACCCCCAAGTAGTATTAGCTTCTGGCCAGGGCCCCCCTTTTGCGAAATGTTTTTTAAAACCCTTTTTCCATTTCTTTACTTTAATTTAATGCAATAAACAGTTATTTTATATTGCAAATATTTTATCATTCCACTGGATTCAACATTACTGTTTTCTTTTCTAAGTGTTTATATGCAACGTTTCAGTTGAGTTTAACAACATGAGCGCATATAGTTACCAGATCAACACTAGCCATTTGTGATTAGTGATGGTTTTCCTGGCAGGCAATTAGAAAGGGGCATGGTAAATAAGATATGCTGCATCTCTGTCTGAATTCTGTTTTTTAATAAATACTTACTACTACCTAGAATCATTTTTAAAGTATAAATAAAATGTAACTTAATTATTTTCTGAGGCCTCCTCACTTTTAAAACCACTGCTGTATATCACTATGGGATCAGCCCATGTCGCTGTACATCTCCTCTCCTTTGACGCGCTGCCTTTTTATCCAGACGATAAAAGAGAGGAGAGCCTAAACAGGGGTGGCGGTGCCGTTGTTGACTTAGAAACAGGCACCGCTGCCAGGAATCGACCGCTGCCCCACCCAGCCCACCACAAGCTGCCGTGACTCCTCCATGCTAAATGCTAAGCGTTCATTACCGCATCTTGACATTTGTTGCCCTACCCCCATTGGCCCGGGCAACAATCTCCCGCAG
Source organism: Forbesichthys papilliferus (assembly GCA_025399855.1). Classification (NCBI taxonomy): domain Eukaryota; kingdom Metazoa; phylum Chordata; class Actinopteri; order Percopsiformes; family Amblyopsidae; genus Forbesichthys; species Forbesichthys papilliferus. The sequence continues at coordinate 6,941 of JAODOY010004280.1, forward strand.
CAACGCAGAGGACGCCCTTTTTCACCCGTGCTCTAGACGCAAAAAAAAAAACAAGCACATTGTTGTGGAACTAGCTAGCATGGTCTCCGCTAATCCTCTTGTGTCGGTTGTATTGCATTGGTATTGACCCTCGTCTTTAACGCAGTCGGTTGCTGAAAGGTCACGGTGAAAGGTCACGGTGAAAGGTCAAAGTGAAGCCAGCCAGAATGATTCCCAGAGATTATGTGGTATATTGTCTGCTTAGGAACTGTCTGCAATTCAATTTGGTGTAAATCAAAAACAAACAAAAGCCGGCTTATGGTTTGAAATCTCTCTCTGTATAGCGATATTGGAACAGTCTTACACTGTGGACCTAATATATTAAAATTCCACTAATAGACAATGCACGCAACGCAGTACATCTAGAGTTCAATTTACTGTTCATACTGTTACTTGTATACTGTTCAGTTGTTTTCAGACTCAGAATAAGAAAAAAATATATAGAATTAAAAGGGAATATTACTTGGTATGCAATGTACATTCGATTTTTTTCAAAAAGTACATGTGTATAATGTTTTCTATGGGTATGTACTGTAAACTGTAAATTGTACCCTTTGTAAATCGCTTTGGATAATATCATCTGCTAACATGATCCTCAATGTAATGCATGTAAAAATATATATGCATATTGCATTTATCCTAGTATATAACTGAACAACTAATGTGGATAATATAATCTTCACGATTACACAGAAACTTGGTTTACAGTATATGGGCCCTTTTATTAGCATTCGAAAAACATGTTTTATATTAAAAAACACACTTTGATCAACTTTGCCAGCTGTAGCTTGTAAAGTCCACTGGAGACAGCTGGGAACACGCACACACACACACACACACACACACACACACACACACACACACACACACACACACACACACACACACACACACACACTCACACTCACACTCTCTCTCTCTTGCACTCCAGTGGTAATAATGTGTTATTTTTATACCGCGAAACAGCTCCAGCTGCTCCACTGTCAAAGTTTGACTGATTTTCCAAGCTGGGCAATTTGTTATCATCGCCATCAATTAACTGCTTGTTCCTGGATAGCCGATTGTACTGTATTTGGCTACCCACAATGCAACATTGAGACTTCAGTGTTGTGATGATGCAGGAGAAGCTATTTAGGTAGGCCCTAAATTATCTAAGATTTAAGTGTTTTTCTGCGATAGCTCTAGGTTGGTATGTATCGTCGTGGGATGGGCAAAAACTGATCAAAATGCATTTTATGACAAAATACCAAATACCCTAATTGGACACACATCACTTTGCTTTTTATCTATTGGCATCACCAGTATACTGACTCAGTTGATTGATTGGACAGCTTTCTCAGCTTTCTACAGTGCTAACTAGAGCTGGCCCCAATGTTGTTTTTTGAGTTTTGGAGCTTCCGTAGTAATCACTAGCGAATAGACTTCGTTTGAAGTCACTGATTAAATTTTTTTACAGAGAAAATACTGATACGCATGCAAAAAGCTAAAAATAGAATATTCGAATCCCAAAATTAAGACTCTACACATAAAACGAATACCCGAATAGTCAAATATTATGGTCCAGTGTTTACCAAATCTGATGCAACCAGGTATGGGTGAAGTTAGTCTAACAGAGCCAGCATTTCCATACGTAAAGACTCGAACACAGCGCTGGCTAACTGCACCAATATATGCCTATACTTGACTAGCAAGGTATTTTGATTGACATGCACAACGAGAGAATAGATGAACACTATTGCAGCCTTGTCCATTTTCGAGGGCAGAGCTTCTGAGGGAGCACCGTATGACATTGAAGAGAGAGGTGTTTGTGTTTCAATTGACTTCAGATTGACGTCATATTCCGCAGGATTAGGCATATTCCATACTAAGGGATAAATCATGTTCCACACTAAGGGATAAGGCATATTCTAAACTAAGGGATAAAGCATATTCCACACTAAAGGATAAATCATGTTCCACACTAAGGGATATAGCATATTCCACACTAAGGGATAAGGCATCTTCCTCATTAAAGGATTAGGCATATTCCACACTAAGGGATAAATCATGTTCCACACTAAGGGATAAGGCATTTTCCACACTAAGGGATAAAGCATATTCCACACTAAGGGATCTACAGGTACAGTAGGTTAGGTATGTCTGGTACTTGTGCACAGCCCTTTATCTGTAAATAGTGGTGCAGACCGCACAACAACAGCACAAGAACAGTGCCCTAGCCTTCGCATTGCACTTCCAGTGTGTGGGGCGGAGCTTCTGAGGGAGCCCCCTATGGCGTTGTTTTTGTTTTAATTTGAGCTCGAAGTTAGCCAGCGTTTTCCACGGATGACTGACGCTGCCTTTAGGGGACTCGTTTGGGGAGCTGCCACCATGTCTGCCACAGACAGGCAGTGTGAGAATTTAATACCCGCGCGCGGAGAGCCCCCCCTAATTATTTGCATGAATTAGACCACCCTGTGACAGCTGAGTCATAGCGCGCTCTCTCTCTCGCTCGCTCTCCCGCTCACTCTCTCGCTCTCCAGGAACCAGGTAGAACATTGCCACCCTATAAAACCCGCCCAAGTGCCAGATTATAAACGTCCCTATGGTAACGTACATTCCAGCCTTCAGTTAATTCTGACTCTTGTTATCGATGTTCACCTTCATCCCCCCCCCGGCTCCTCGGTTCCCTTCCATCCATCCAGCCTTGCCCGGTTCGTTTGGTTCTTGTTACTGTTCTTGTCCGTTGCCAGGGAGCCGAGGGCCATCTTGTCGTCGCGGCGATGACAGGGAGGGATCCGCAAGCCACCGAGCATCCGCAATCTTGTTAAAGTGGGAATCAGTGATGCTGCTAAAAGATAACTTGATCTTAACAAAAACAGGGGGATCTTCCCCACAGATTGGATAAGGGTGGGATAGTGCTGAGTGGAGCGGTCTGCACCAAATTGTTTGTGATATTCTTTATAATATTTTTCAGCATGCACACACAATGGGCAGGTGATATTCGCTGAATTTGAGAACAAGTGTACAGTATTAGCCTACAGTACCATCGCTGGCCCCAACTTTAAGGGCAGTGGGTTGAGGTCAGAGGCTCTGTTAATCTCCTATTCTGCGAGGAAAACTTGCAGCAATTTACTTTGCTCCAATTACGCCGCTTGAGGGGAATTTTCTTTGACACTTGGGCACATCCAGGACAGAGTGGAAACATGAAGTCTTTTGTTCTGTATTCTTTTTAATGTGGGGCTTCCGCGCAAAAGGAAAATTATGCATTGCCTGAAAAGTAGGTGAGGCTGAGTGTCAATTAAACTTTCAGGCTTCTTCAAAGGGGTGGGAGGTATGTGAGGCAAATAATTTATTCAAATCTTTTATTTTTCATTATTTTCTGCGTACGCATTTCTTTGCATGTTCATTAATTAATTAATGTATTAATTGGCATTTCAACAGTGCACGTCTGGGAAAAAAACTGTACAGTATATATATATATATATAGCTCTAGAAACAGGACTCACAATGTAACTTAAAGATATGTAGACGCTCTGCGCCGCTCGCAGAATGTCCGCCTTTGTGTTTTTGGGTCTAGATGCGCAGTGTACAGATGACATTGGGAAGGGAAGGGGAGAATCAATGCTCGTCGATAGAGAGTTGGTGATAAACCCTCGTGTCTGGGGGCCAGCTCTGCCCCTCTCACATCTATACCCCCCCTACGTAACGTCTATGTGTTACGCTAGTTGTTGTTAAGTCCCTGAGACCCTTTCCCTCCCTTTATCACGCCATGAGGCTAGGAATGAAGCAAGCAAGAGTGAGGTCATTTATTGTAAAGCATCCATTGAAGGAAGGTCACTAACTTTGAGCTCAAATCAAAACAAACTGAGCAGAACTCTGCCTTGCCGCACATTGAAACGCATTGTGAAGCCTAGGGCATTGTTGTTGTGAGCGGTGTTCGCCACTTTGTTTGTGTTCCTATTTACCGAGCAAGTGTCACACCTGTGCACAGGCATAGCGCGCGCTCTCTCTCTCTCTCTCTCTCTCTCTCTCTCTCTCTCTCTCTCTCTCTCTCTCTCTCTCTCTCTCTCACTCTCTCTC
>JAODOY010004282.1:0-11036 GCA_025399855.1 Forbesichthys papilliferus
ATATATGTGTGTGTGTGTGTGTGTGTATATATATATATATATATATAAATACACACACACAGTAATATTACTTCACATGAGGATAAAGAGAAGTAAAGCTGATGCAATGTTTGTGTGGGTTATGTATGTTTACTTGTTTTAAATAATATATTTCTTTTAAAGTTATTTGAAGTATGCTTTTGACACGTTTTCTCAGACTAACCTGACTTTCTTGAAAGTGAGCTCTTTTGGTCCTCTGACAAACAGCAGGCAGTTGAAGGCAGGGAGGAGTCATTCATCATCAAGTACTGTTCCCTGGCCAGATTCAGCAGCACCCTCAAGTCATTGAGTGGTATTGATGCTGACACATCTACACGCCGTTCTAGACACAAATAAACATCTTGGGAGTTCATTTGACCTGAAAAACTGTAGGGGCAGTTATATGCTTCACAAGTCAGACACCGACTTAATGGGCAACCAAATCCATTTCATAGGTTTTGGCTGTCACCACCCTTAAAGCAAATACACTAGCATTAAGTCTAAATTATTTATTTATTAATTGCACTATAAATGATCACTTCAGATAGGGTCGCTACTAGCGACTTGAGTGACTGCTCACTAGCCACAGCCTGGCTGTAGCAAACAAGTGCCGGCTGAATACTGGCTAACTACTACTACTACTAGTCGCAAGGTAGTGGTTCTAGATTATCACGGGACTGGGCCAGACTGAATAGTTATACGATTTGGGACATGGTCTTGTCTAACTGAGCGAGAGAGTAAATATGCAAAGAGCTATGAGTTGATAATGCGTTTAATTAATATAAAAGCACCAACATTAATTCTGTCTGTTGTCTAGATATGTTAACGTAGACGTAAAGCTGTGTATAATAAAATAGTGTTTGATGGTAACACAATAAAAGGTAATCCTTTATTCATACAGACACATCCACAGAGAGAGACGCTGAAGCGAATGAGATAAATCGATGGCGTACACGTGCCTGTGCAAGTGTATGCAGGCACACACACACACAGGTTAACTACTAACACAATGCCAGCTCATATTCTTCAACGCATATAAGGCATGCCTATTCCTGTTTTAACCCCAAGACACTGACTTCCGCTGAATTTCTCTGAAGCCTGTGGCAAGCCTGGTCTCACAGTGTTCCCAGTCACTTCAAAGAATAGTCTTGTGCATTTCACCCTAACGGTCCATACGAAAGAATGGCCCTTCTTTGAGCTGGTCCTACTGCATTATTCCCTATGTTTGACGGTTATAGGGGACGACTTGAACGACTACAAAATATGAATATGCCAAACTGTTACCTTGCTTTCTGGCCAATTGTCTGCTGAGAGAGAGCTAGACTAATAGAATGAGAGACAGAGAGAGACATAAGACATCAGGGAGCTGAGGTAGGACGATTTGTCAAATTTAAAAAGGCTATAAATAGTTAATTAAATTGTAACTGCACCCTAAAATGTGTTTTTTGAGCTGTAAACAAAGTAATAGGATTGACCTGTGATGAGACACATCAGTGCTGGTGTTAATATTGACTAAATTCTAGTTTTTATCAAATTAATCAGCTTTTTATAAGGCTGAAAACAGAACTAGACGTCACAACCGTCAGAACTAGACATCACAACCGTTCCTACCCCAGGACCTGGCCAGTTTTCAAAGGTACATTTAGTATGCACATACAGTATGTCATCAAATTCAAATCTTAACGTATGTTAATGGGGGGATCCCCCTCTCAGCCACTCCCCTCCATCAGCTCCTTGACACATTTTTAAATCAAAAGTTCACCATATGCTCTTTTTTGTTATTTCCAAAGCTACAGAAAATCTCAGTGGCAGTTGATCTAAATTGAATCTATATATCAAGAGCCTCTACTGAGGTCTATTTTGGAATAACAGTAATACTTTCTACCTCAGAGGGAGGGATGACCAACTGACAGCCAGCTACTTCAGCACTGGAGAAATGATTAGTGAATTTGCTCTTCACTAATAATTTCTATTAATTTCTATTAATAAATACTGTAAATTTCTTCTGAAGCAATACTGTATACCTTAGCATTTAACGCTTATTATTTCCGTTTTTTTTTTTTTTTAACCAATTCATAGTCCAGTTATTGGCCAATTAAAGATACACAATCACACGCTTATTACAGTAACAAGAAAGTATTTGCATGCTGCCCAGCAACTCCACTCCGTGAGGCAGTAATCACCGTCAAGCACTGTCATGACTTTTTGCTTAAGTATGCATCCCAGCAGGCCAGACCATTCGGAAACATTAGGATTCAAATGACTCTCAGCCATGGCAGTGACAAGACTGCACAATGCTATACAGTTAGAGGGAGTCTAATTACGGCAGAGTGTCATACAAGTCAAGGCCGGGAGCCTTCTTATTAAAAGGTCGGGGGTTAGCTACACACTGAGGCCACACAGCTTCTCTCCAATGTACCCCCACGGCTAATAAAGGCGGTCATCCAGTTGCTTCCTCTTTAATTGGATCATTCTACAGGAGTGTACACGCAAGATATGTAGAGAATTGGTCACATTGAACCACCAGGGTAGATATAAGGAAAAAAAAACACAGAACTGATTTTGTTAATTGCTCTCTAGTTAATCGTTCTCTGTGTGTAAGTCAATGGCAAGGCATTTGCACAAAGAGGTCGGTTTAATATGTATTTTGTGTAAAAGCCTTGTCATGCCTACAAAACTGTATTTATGATCAGTGATGTATGATCTTATGCACTGCGTAGAAATACAAAACACTACTTTGTATTTCATCTAGTGTTGCATTCCCTTTATTCAACATTTAAGATCCTTTCACTTTAAGGCAAGCCACTGTTATAAAGTGAACAGTGGTTGCAAATTAGCAGAGTTCTCCAAATATGAGACTTACTGAGACATTCTTTGACTACCAAAGACTGAACCTGTGTGACCCTCCGCTCCCTTCTCAATAGGTCATCTCCACGGAGACAGGGCAGATTTCCAAGACCGTTTCCAGCAGTCTTCTCTAGTGTTGGGATTAAAAAAAAAAAAGGTCACAAAAGAGAGGTGCAAAAAGATAACATGACTTTATATAAAAGGGTGGTTACTTATTCTCTTGGACCGTATCAGCCTTGTATTATTCAGACATTATTATACAGTTCTCGCACATTAAACCGATTATTAGGGAACATTGCAGTCACTACACCAGTTCAGACACTTTTTAGAGCTTCCCTCTGCTTTTAAAAGTAGTTTAAAATGTCTCCTGAAGGTTGCAAAACTGTTGACAACAGCAGGAGGGGCTCTCAGAGGGAACGTTGCAGCTGGTCACATGAATATCATTTATAAAAAACCAAGACACAAAGTTACCTCTATTTCACCCTGAGCACCTCCTTAACAACTTAACACATCTATTCTCTTGAGCTCCCTGAATGTACATCAAAGACGCTCCTATTTTAGGGATAAAAAGAAGGCATTCCCTACAAAACAAATGTTCCAAATAGGGGAAGGACTTGGAATAGATTAAACTAAAATGAACAATACAATAAAAAATAAAAAATAAGTAAAAACTTTTCTTTGAACAGAGACATAAACAAAATTAAGTAAGAAATAACACCAACCGCCAATTATGCATAATCATAATAATAATTTTGAAATAATTCCATGCATAATTGAACTTCAATAAATGTTACATAAAACAGCCTGAAAAATGATTATTCACTTAGTAAAAATGTGGAATTGAAACAACGAAGTACATTAACTTTGGAAAAGATATCTCCTACAGTACAATACTGCAACGGTTAAAATTAAATAAAGATTGACTAGTGAAGAGACATTTGGACAAAACAATTATAGCACAGAGACAGATAGATAAAAGTATCTAATATGAGCCTGCTTGATAAACAAGGACACTGCACTAGACAGAAACTGAAATGTGTCATTAAACCAGAGAGGGTTTCCATTCCATTTAAGCAGAGGAGGTGCTTTAGGGAAGGCGGCTTAGAGGGTGTGTTTGCCCTTCCACTCTGGATCTTCTTAAACCACCACCATCTCTTAAAATTTGTGAGGAATAAAGCAAACGTATGTCCTCACATTTGTTTGTTCTCCATGAGCAATAATCCTATCGTCTCACGTTTGTAACTGTTCAGTGAGAAGCGACAATACCAGTTAGAGGGATTAAGGAAATTCACCTCCAGGGAATGGTTTCTTTATATTTTATCTTACATTATAGTATGGAACGTACTATCACTATCTCATTTGTAATATCATGTCTTTTAATCCTTTTGTATTAGCGTTTATAATCTTTATTCACTTATTCAATTGGAAAGCACTTTGAGCTGCAATTTCTTTATGAAAAATGGTATACAAGTATTATTATTATCATCATCATCATCATCTCTAACACACACACACTCTCTAAGTTTAAACTGTACATTACATCAAACCAAGTGGATGACATTTGTGACACAAACATTCACATGCACTGCAAAAACAATAAAACAATATACCTAATGATGAAAGAGATTTCTCTCGTAGTAACCCATTGAGTGTTGCCACGGCGGCCGCTCCGTTGATCTGATTGGCTGAGTGCAGCATCCTGACCCTGCAAGCTCCTTTCCCGATATCATCGGAGCCTTGGACCAACAGGAAGTAGTGGGCAGTCTCACCTTTAACCTCCACCCCGGGCACTGAATGCAAAAGGCAGCACAAGTTACACACGTTAGCTTCTACACACTCCTTGATTTAAAACACTTAATTTTAAACTAGTTGGGCTTTTCTTGATACTGTACATTTTATAAAATGTGTTATAAAAGAGAAAACAATTTGTTTTACATTAATGTTGAGGTACAAATAATGGTTCAGAAAAAGAAAAGACATCTATAGTGAATGGTATAATATAAGCATACAACAATTGCCTCTTTCATAAAATATGCTGTATGTACGCTTTGTTTGTTGCTCAAAAACACAGACACAAGATATGGCAATGGCACTGAATACAGTATGTGCTACCAGGCAGAGACTTTGGTCTCCTGGCGAGAGACTCTTTCCAGCGCTGGGAGCTCAGCTGGCTGGCCGGTGGCTGGGCTATGGGGGTGACCACACAAGACAGGCACAACAACGCTCCAACCTGGGAAATGAATGTATTAATTCATTAATGAATGGAGATAAGATGCCAACAAACTGTAGAGCATGGAGCATATGTTGCTGTGCTAAATCCACAGACTTGGCAAGGAAACAGTTAAATAATATTCATATCACACACTTTGTGTGACACATGAATGTATATATTTCAGGCCACCGCCCACTGAAGGCGTCGCTCTTCGGCACATCAAGGAATGCAACATTCGAAAGGGCAAAATCTAATTGACGAAGGAGCTCAGAAACCTGCAGATATTCAATGCATGTTTATGGCTTGACGTCCAAGAAATAGAACAGTTCTAAACTTTGGCGTCGACGCACGTCAGCCGCTGCCAGTGGGTGATGCCCCGTTAAAATTAACTAGTTCTAAAATCCTGGCGTCTCTTGACACGCATCGACGCCTTCAGTAAGCGGCGGCCATTACACATATACATATAATGCAATTTGAACCAAAGACTGAATAAGCACCTTGTGACAGTGCATTTACCTGTCCTCGCAGCGATCCAAGCTGGTCAAGCAGCAGCTTGGATTTCAGCGACTCTCTAGACAAGCGCCTACAGCTAAACGTAAAGGAACAATATAATACCAAATGAACATTCTAGATTCAATCAGACAAACAGGCTCTATTAAATGCCTCTGTGCTGTGGATTACAGTCCTGGGCGTTTGTAAGCGCCTCAACAACAGGGCTGCTTGCAAAAGGGTCTGGATCAGCGGGAATTGACACAGTGATGACTAAATGCTGATGCATACTGTAGGCATAAGGATACAGCTGAAACTCAGTGGTGGATAGCAGGAGGCTGGGCAGGTCCGTGAGTGTGACCAGCTGAAGTAGCGCTAGAACCGGCTTGTAATAGTGGAAGACCTGGGGAAAAAAAAGAAAGATCAAATAGACACTTTAGTAATACCACGTGTGACTTGCGTTTTGAGAGCACACACAAATAAAATGAATAATAACAACAACACCCCCTACGTTTTTTTTTATCTTCACTCAACATCATATTGCAGCTGGAATTGAATCCCAGGTAGAGGGAAAACGTCTACATGTGGCTTGTAAGATCAACACACACATATAATCGAGAGTAAGTACAACCCTTTTGAACCACGAAGACTTTTGAATCTGGAGCAGCCACCATTAGTAGAAGTGGATTTGGACAAGCCTGTTTGAAATGTGTTCATGTCTCTATTGTTACAGACATTCTTTTAACATTATTTAATTACTTTGTCTTTGGAATAATCTTTCTAGAGTTATATTTTCTTAGGAAAACATGCATTTTAAACTGTAGAATATTGAATCAGTACAGGTGATTTTTCAAGAGCAAAAACTAGAGGACCATTTGATCTAATCTGTAATCATGGACTTGACTGCGTTGGACTACGCAGAATCCCTTGCGGTACACGAAGCGGTGCGTTTTAATAAGGATGGGTCACAAACCAAGAGATTACATTTCTGGCCTTTCCCCCTCAAGATGAAAAATGGTATTAACTGCTGCTGTAATTGATTGGAATAACTGAATTATCATGCCCTGCAGAAAATCCAATGACCACAAGTGAGCCAGACATGTTTGAGAGACCTTCAAAAGTTATAGAACTACTGTATCTGGGCAAAGCGCCCTGAACTCTGATTTATGGAATACCAGAAGTTAGACAGGAATCAGAACTGTGCTATGAGATGACTTTCAAAATGCATAAGTACCAGCTAAACAATTTTGCACTATGGGTTACATGTTGGATGTCTTTTCAAACAGCCATCATGTTATCTGCAGTAATTACAGAGAAGTGAAGTTTCCGATACCATTATAAATATAAAATGTATAGTTTCATCTCAATCATAGCCTTCATTTTGATTCCTGTAATCAGTTTATTTGAAGGTGTGCTTCTGTATCCAGAAAGGTATGAGCTTTATTAATGCCAAAAACATATCAAAGGGACTAAACAAAACACCTATTAATAGCAGACATTTTGAGATATGAGATTTGTTAAACTAGACATATTGGTGTTTTTTTTGCTATTATATTAAAACATGTCATAATTAACTGCTATAGAAACACGTCATCATTATTAAGTAGTCTTGCTTTATCAAGATCAGTGAATAATAATTACTGCCTGCATGGGAAGCAAGTTAATTGACCATTAAGTGGCAGCCAGACAACTATAGAAGTCATTCCAAATGTCTGGCAGACTCAATTAAAACAAACTCAGACTATTCAGATTTACTGCTGGCAAGGTACAACACAGCATATCAGGCCTGTCCACCGAGGCTTTGCGTTACTAAAAATAGCCGGCTCCTCAGCGGGGAGGTGGTAGAGTTTACCTGCTAACGCATGTGTGAGCGGAGAGAGGACGTGCGCGTTTGATCACTGAGCGTCACCACTGAGCCATTTATTCCAGAAGATGATGACGTCATTTGTGTTTTGGACTTTTTTGATGGTTTTATTGTGCTGCAAATAATCACTGCCATCTGCTTCTCTGTGCAGGGGCCCCAATGAGACCAGGAGCAGTCTTTTATTCTGTCGTCTACACACAATACATCACTTAGACTAGTATTTTCCCTCGCCCGTATGCACACAATCTATTGATTTCCCATGAATAAACTAATGAACACACAAAACCATACAATCAGTCATAATAACCACAGGCACAGTGAAATTGAGATGAGAATGGTTAAGATAAACAACATGGAATATACAGAAATATAGCTCCCAGCACTGAATGCACCATGTGTATCATTTGTGTGTGTGTGTGTGTGTGTCTACGTGATTTTTCATTTTTCTTTTTAATAGTTGGGTGTTTTTGCATGCCACAGATCCAACTGAAGACAATCATTTCAAGTGCAGCTCCTGTGTGGTTTTTATTGTTATGACTATAAATCTACATCAGAAAACTCATTAGAGCCTTGTGTTACAACCTCTGATATAAGGCCTCATTTCACTCACAAATACACACACAAGATGTGCTCGCTGTACACAAACGCAGTGTTTGTCCTCCATAACCCTCCCCCCACACACACACAGTCTATCCTGTACAAACAAACACACACTCACAAACATATGTCCTCCCTATACACATAACTGGATGTGCCTAGTAATGCCTTCCATTCACACACAAATGATGTGCACTGTTTACCTGACACCAATGCCCCCCCCGCCCCCCCCTTATTTTGAGGAAGACATGGGAAGAGATTATGTTACTGTACATATACAGTAATGTAGGCCTACAAATGTCAAATAAAACCATACAAATCTTATACACAAACAAACATCTTTTGAGTCCCCTGCAGGATGGTTTACAAATGCTGGAAATGTTAAGGGAAACGTTAAAGCCTGTCAATCTCACCTCAGATTGCAGTTTGTGGTCTGTGGTGGTGTAACCATTTTGTAGAAGACTGGAACAGGATATCTGACGGTCTGGGAAACACAGGGAGAAACCCTCGAAGCACAGCTCCGACACACACTGAGAAAATAAAACCATTGTTTAGGCTTAGATGTGACGTGACAGGCACAGGTCTTCTCAGGCAAATTGTTATTATATGCTTAGATCTGTATTCTACATAGTCAGATGTTTTTGTTTGCTCAAACAGACAGACAGACAGACAGACAGACAGGCAGGCAGACAGGCAGGTAACCTCTGGTGCAGCTCTATGTATGCTAGCGATACTATAGCTGTAGCCTATTCAAGTACTGTAGTCAAGTGCTTGTTGTCAGTGCAGCCATATAAGCACAGTTAGATTAGTTGTTATGCTATGTATCACACGGCTGTAGAGTTGTAGCGGCTGTTCGCAGGCAGCCGCCTGTTCCATAGGGAATTCTGCTTTGTTCCGCTGCTCTCCCAAAGAGAAAAATCCACTGAATGCTTGCCTAGGCCCGTCACTTCTAAAAGAAACTTTGAAAAGGTCACTTTTGTGAAGGAGAAGTTGCATGCTTGCCTCAGCATCCTCAAAAGCACAACAGGGAAAGCAGAAATGACAGCAGAGAACGCTTTTTGACAGCACAACCATCTGACACTGATTGCATCGCCGCTATGCAAATATCATTTAGAGGTTTCATCTAATTATTTATGTGTATCTGTCATGTTTGCTATTAAAATATAACATTTACAAGGATAAAGCTAAATCGAGTTTTGTTCCATGGAAAACGCTATAGCGGACCAGGCTTCTGACATGGGACGTCACTGGTCGTCACTGGCACGTTACTCAGCTGCGTTCCCATGAGGGATGGGTGACGCAGCCTGTCAACGTGTGCCGAGTTGTCGCACTACAGCGCAGATGGGGTCAAACCGGATCAAGTCATGTCAAGAAAAGACATGGTGTGCATCAACAGCCCCAGGCCATTACTGTTCACAGGCATTGCTCAGGGAATAGAGTCCATATGCTACTACTAGATCAGATTTCTAATTTGACATCCACTGTAATGTATTTGCGAATCGTGTGATATTTTTGAGATTCTTAAAGTTCATTTTCCCCAAAGATACAACAGTCACCGGGTAAAAAGACATGAATGAAATGAGATATGAAGCAAGATTCCACTACCGTTTCAAAATAAAATTTAAAAAATGTATTGTTTTTTTTCCCCTCAAGACATAAAAAAAAAGTCTCACCTTGTCTTACAGCCATATTAACTTCCTTAAATCACTCACTAAGACATTATTAGTAGAATATATACGCCGATCACCCATCACATTATGACCACTGACAGGTGAAGTGAATAACACTGGTAATCTCGTTATCGTGGCACCTGTTGGTGGGTGGGCTATATTAGGCAGCAAGTGAACATCTAGTTCTAGGAAAGATGTCTGAGGATCTGAGTGACTTCGACAAGGGCCACATTTTGATGGGTAGGCGACTGGGTCAAGGCATCTCCAAAACCGCAGCTCTTGCGGGGTGTTCCCGCTCTGCAGTGGTCAGTACCTATTAAAAATAGTCCAAGGAAGAAAAAGCGGTAAACCGGCGACAGGGTCACGGGCGGGAGGCCAAGGCTCATGTGGGGAGCGAAGGCTGGCCCGTGTGGTCCGATCCAACAGGCGAGCTATCGTAGCTCAAATTGCTGAAAAAGTGAATGCTGGTTCTGATAGGAAGGTGTCAGAACACATCGCAGTTTGTTGCGTATGGGGCTGCGTAGCCGCAGACCAGGCAGGGTGCCCATGATGACCCCTGTCCACTGCCAAAAACACCTACAATGGGCTCGTGAGCATCAGAACTGGACCACGGAGCAATGGAAGAAGGATGGCCGGGTTGCGTGGATGGCCGGGTTGCGTGTGCGTCGCTTACCTGGAGAACACGCCCTATGGGAAGAAGGCAAGCTGGCGGAGGCAGTGTGATGCTTTTGGGCAATGTTCTGCTGGGAAATCTTTGGTCCTACCATTCACGTGGATGTTACTTTGACATTTACCATCTACCTTAGGCAGGTGGTCATAATGTCATGGCTGAGCAGTGCATTTAATCCTGTCCATTTCAAGTAATAGGTTCAGCTGGTAATCTTCTTTCAATGGATGCTGCTTGGAGCAGCCCAATTACCTTCTGGCATTCTCCAAACTAAAATGCTGTAAAGATGTTAAACAGTGCTGTATTTCTTTTAAGGAATCCTACGTTTCCTATATTCTAGTGCAGTGTTTATGAAATTGGGCTGCACATACCTCCAAGGGTACTTGAATGTATTACTACGTGAGAGAGAATATAAATCATATAATAATATAAAATCAGTACACGTCTATAAATCCAGTGGCAAAATGGCAATCTGTGTTTCTTTGAGCCATAACATTGCTTCACTCCATATATTAAGTAATTCTAAAGTATGGTTATGCAATTTTAACCTTTAAAGACACACTACTTGATTGTGTGATATTAGTGCCCCCTGACCCTTAATGTTCAATCCCACCGTTTCTGTGAAACAACTAACCACAGACTAGATGCGGGTGTGGCCACTCACAATACGGG
>JAODOY010004284.1:0-11036 GCA_025399855.1 Forbesichthys papilliferus
CACGTTTATCCACATATAGCCCCCGCCCCCCATCCCATATAACAGTCTTACAGTCGCTGGTCTCTTTGAGGGTCATGTTGTATCTGGCAGAGAAGCCGTCTTTGGCCACGGCCATGTCCGTGTGGAAGGACAGGGAGAGCAGACCGGACAGCGACTGGATCTCCGGCGGGATCTTGATCCCGCAGTATCGACCAATGAGAGGGCCCACTGCGCGCGCCCACACACACACACACACACACAAAACATCAATCAGAGGATGAAGCTGATCTGCGATGACGTGAATGATGATGCACTGTATGCATGCACCAAATATGAATTAATTACCCCCCCTTCCCGCCAAAGAAGAGCCGTGAAAATAATAATGTTACATTGGCTGTGTATTTGTTTTTCGGTATGTAAGACAAAATCACTTCTTAATGTGCATGAGACCCCTCAGCATCCTATTATTATCATCGAAATGTTATATTAAAACGATTTCACTTGATTTCACCCTTGGGCATCAATTAAGTGCAAATGAATCTATTGTGCGACACTATGATTGATACTATGTAGTTTAGTTTAGGGTTATCGTGTATCCAGCTCACTTGCCATTTGCTCTGGAGTGTCAGCATCATCGCGGAAATGAGAGTTTATTGTTTATGAGCACGGGAGTCCGTGTGTGTGCGACGTGCGGAATAAGCTAGGCTTCAGGGAGCTGCGGTGTCCCTCGGTTGAAACAAGGAAACACAGCAAGGAGCTTTAGTCTGAGCTGTCTTAGGCACAGCAGGACCCTTTATATCCCTCTCTCCGTCTTCCTCTGCCTCCTTCTCTCCCCCTTCTGTCCATCCCACCATCTGTCGCGTGGCCTCAGATCGACCCAGTAGGGGGCCAGAATCCCCCGCTCAGCGAAAACTAGAACATAATGACAAATAAGAACACATACACACACACACGTACCATACTGTACACAGAGGTGCACACATGCATTCACACACCTCTAAACACGTCTCTAAACGCACACATTTAAGAGTCACGTACTAACTCACACAGGTTTAAAAAGACAAGCCTTCCCTTTATACCTTTCCCGTTGAATCGTCTACTCCTTGCCCTAGGACTCTCTGGGTTGCAGTTTTTTAATTTCCTCCTAATTTCACAACTGTGAATGGTACAAATTGTTTTAGCTATCAAAGGCGACACCTTCGGGTGCGGATGAAGGGGGGGGTGGGGGGGGGGGGGGTGTCTGTAATTGGAATTTTAAATCCACTTTGATTCCCCTTTTAGTAACGGAGAATTAAATAATTGGAGCAAAACCAAGGGTCATCGTGCCTTACGTGTCATTGGCCGGTGGGGGGAGGGGGGGGGGGGAGAGAGAGAGAGCGAGCGAGCGAGGCATTTTTGAATGAGGAGGTAGTGTTTGATTTCTGTGCAGACAAAGTCTTTCTCTCCGGCGTTACAACCGCGAATACTGACATAAACATCCAAAATAAAGCTCACATGTTCTCAGTCTCTGTGCTATGCTTTAATAGTGCACTGTATTAATCCACTGTGTTCATTCCTGATTCATTCATTTAATTAAACGGCCTCATTCTCACCAGCGCTAGTGTAGCTTGCGCTGGTGCTAACAGCATCTCACGCTGCCCACATCAAAGGGTCTGATAACATCCTTAAATGCCATTTGTTTGCCTTCTCTCAACTTCCTGATCTCGCCTGATGGGCCACTTTCCCAAAATCTCTCCGCACCCATTGGCTAAAAGCTGATACCCATCACGGCTGTCACTCTCGCTAAATATGTGAGGAAGGAAGTATTAGGCGATAAGGAAGGAGAGAAGGAGAGAGGGAAGATAGAAGAGAGTTATTACGGTACATACAGTTTAAAATGCCTAATATGCGGAGCGGTTTTGCGGCAATCCGTCCCCCCCCCCCTCCCCCCGCCCCCGCCGAATCCAAATGCCTCAATTTAATTTAAAGGAATGCTAGGAATGGCTGGCGACATCAAAGAGATGTCCGGCCCGTGAGGAAATGTAGGGCTGGAACGGACATCTTTGTCTGCGTGGGAATGTTAGCATGCGGCCGTGTGTACGACGGTGTTTACTAGCTAGCTATCAGCACTAGCGCAAAATGCACTGTGTGCATAGTACGTGTGTGTGTGTGTGTGTACGTACGTACAGTATATATCATGCCCATCTTATCTGAATTTGAGCGTCCTTGAAGCTTCGTTCTTTGCAATGTGTGAGCATACATACATTATACTGTACACACTGTGTGTGTGTGTGTGGGTGTGTCTGTGTGTGTAAATGTGCTAGTGTGCATTTTTTGGAGTGTGTGTGTGTGTGTGTGTGTGTGTGTGCTAGCATGTATTCATGTGTGCGTGCTCACCCTGCGGCAGCCCGTCCCAGACGTCCAGCCAGTCGTACTTGCAGTCACCCTCTCCCACCAGCAGGGGGTCGTTCTCCAGGTCGAAGGACAGGAAGGTCAGGGTGATGTCCATGTGGGGCGGGGCCAGGATCATGTAGGAACACTCCAGGTTGTGGGGGTATTTGTCTGGGAAGCCCGGCGACTCGATCACGCCCGACGGGCTGGTGAAGTTCCGGAAGCAGAA
Source organism: Forbesichthys papilliferus (assembly GCA_025399855.1). Taxonomy (NCBI): domain Eukaryota; kingdom Metazoa; phylum Chordata; class Actinopteri; order Percopsiformes; family Amblyopsidae; genus Forbesichthys; species Forbesichthys papilliferus. Next base: position 2,579 of record JAODOY010004284.1, read on the forward strand.
TTCCGACCCTGGGAAGGGTTAAGAGGGGTATCATGAGTGTGTGTGTGTGTGTGTGTTCGTGTGTGTGTGTGTTTGTGGGGGAGGGGGGGGAGGAGGTGCTCGGCGCTCTGAGGGCGCGAAGCAGACATGAGCAATCGATCACAGAGCGATATCTCTTCTAAGCGTACGGGTTTGCGAGTGTCGGAGGAGGTCATTTGTCACCGTTGGCAAATATACAGTAGCGCGCACGCACGCACGCGCACACACACACACACACACGAGTGCGCACGTGCACTGATGCACACGGGGCGTGGCACAAGGCAAGCGAGCAGCTCTCCCCACATCGGTCAAGCTGCTCCTCACTGGACTATTGACACTCCGCTAACCGACCAATCATCTCCCTCGTTCTTTAACCTTCCTGGTTTTTTTCCCCCCTACATCTAAAAGCAAACGTGCTCTTGCACATGCACGCACACACACACACACACTATCTCTTTATCACACACACAGCCAACAGAGTATAATGGCCCTAGCTGGCCGCGGCGCAGCTCTGCCTCATCACGTATGCAGATTTATGCGCCCTGAGCGGCTCACCTTGAGCAGCGGCAGGCTGGCAGATATGTGGCTCAGATCATCTACCCCATCAGCCCCCAGAGTCACAGCACAGTGTTTATGGAGCCGCACGCACACACGCACACACACACACGCACACACACAGGCAAAAACGCGCGCACACACACACAGGCAAAAACGCACGCGCGCACACATTATACTGTACACACTGTGTGTGTGCACGTGTGGGTGTGTGTGTGTAAATGTGCACACACACACACACACACACACACACACACACACACACACACACACGCACTCCAAAATAATGCACACTAGCACATTTACACACACACACAGATAAACAATTATACAGAAACACACAAATTAGGCCTCTCTCTCTCACACACACACACACTCTTTTAATCAGTTGTGCTGTCAGTTAAGACAAATGTTTGCTTGTCATCAAACGTTGTGGATTTAATTATGGCGATGTGGTGGACACACAGCAGAGAAGAGGGTCTGGCTCTCACAGTCCTCCAACGTGGGATATACCAGCGCACACACACACACACACACACACACACACAGGCTCAGTGTCAGTGCTATTAGAAGCTGTTCCATGTTAGCTGCACATTCCTCAGACAGCATTCCTGCCCGGCACCAGGCCTTATCATCTGACAGCCTATAAACCTGAAGACGCCTGTCGCCCGGCCCGAGAGAGAGGCACTGAAGGAACACCATGAATTAACTTGTTTTATGTTTTTTCCATTGTCATTATGTTGTCACCTGTTTTGAATTGAAGGTACAGAGAGAGAGTGTGAGCGTGTGTGTGTGTGTATGTGTGTGTGTCCATGTATGTGTGTGTGTGTGTGTGTGTGGGGGTGTTTAATTTAAATTATTCAGTAAGTCTTGTTTAAAATTGAACGGAGAGAGAAATAAAAAGTCACTGTCTCCATTTCCATGATATTACATTATCTGCAATGTTCATATTAATTCCATTTGAATGCTCAGATCAATTAGCTGGCAAGCTACAGATCTATCTAAGTCTTTCATCTGACACATACATAATGATAATGGGAAGTATGTATGCACCATATACAACTAAATACTTATATTACTTTACTAATATAATAATAATACATATATATAAGTTATAAGTTATTAACTTTTGAGTAATTTAGCTCGTCAGATTAATGAATGTTCTGTTTTTGTTCAAATCGTTTTTTCTTTAAACCCTGAGGCCTTAGAACATTTTAAAGACCCCAGATTTACTGAGATTAACTGATTTTACTCCTTGAGTGTGTGCGTGCACGCAAGCGTGCGTGTGTGTGTGTGTGTCACATGTTTGTGTGCGCAGTCACAGAAAAATATATGGTGAAATACAAGTGCAATTTAGAGCTTGTGTGTGTGTGTGTGTGTGTGTGTGCACGCACGCACAAGGGCCCCCCAGTGTGTGTGAGACCCAGTAACACACTTTATTACTAGGTCACGGATTCACAGGGTCCTCACAGTGCAAAACTGCAGCGCACACACACACACACACAATCAGTATGTCTACCTCTCAATGTGTGTGTGTGTGTGTGTGTGTGTGTGTGTGTGTGTGTGTGTGTGTGTGTGTGCTCATTACACTATACCTTACAGTGTTATGAACATGTCAAAACAACCACCCCCTCCTTATATTCTCATGCGCGCACACACACACACACACACACGCACACAATCAAAAACCGTGGCTTGCTCACGTTTGTGGCATCATAAACTGTTGGCTGGGGCGGAGGGGCGTTGTGATATTGTGTGTGTGTGTGTGTGTGTGTGTGTGTCAGAGAGAGAGAGAGAGTGAGAGGCGGGGGCAAGAGGGCGAGTTGCTGGGTAGAAACCGCTCCATTCTACTCATGAGTGCCTCCACATGCGGTAGAAAGCACCTCCAGCCATCATTGTCCCTCTTCTCCCCTGGCTTAGGGAGTCTGTGATCTCTCTCTCTCTCTCTCTGTCAGTCTTTGTCAGTCTCTCTCGCCCCACCTTGCGCCATGTGTGCTTTGCATCAAAAGGTCTTGTGCTGTAACAGCTGTGCTGTTCTATATTTGTCTGACACGCACTTTCATGCGCACACACACACACACACACACACAGATGTGTGATGTGTTGCCATAGAAATACATATAAGTATAAGTATGTAAACTTGGAAAACATGTAAGCCACAAACACACACACACACATTCAGGAGAAGCCCCTGAATGTGTGTGTGTGTGTGTGTGTGTGTTGTCTTCATAGGGGGACATTAAGGTTTGGGCTGGCTGTAAACGTCAACAACAAACAACACCCTGAGCATCGACACATGAATACAGCGACAACAACAACAACAACGCTGTCACGGTGCCATGACAGCCACCCCCCCCCCCCCTCCCCTCCACACACAGGTAGACATCGTGCATCGACTAGACTGGAACTGAGGCGTTAGTTTTCAACCTCCACTGGGTTCTTCACAGGTCGTTCCTCAGAATCCTACTTCTCTAATGCATAGCTGTGTAGCGTCACAGTGTAGCTTCACCGAGATACAGCGGAAGACATAAAATAGAAATAAAAAAAGATCAGGCTTGGTTCTGCGTGATGGCTTTATCCTTAACGTCAACCTCTGGCAGTTATCATCGAAGCGTCTCAACAAAGCATTGAGCGGTCACGGCGTTTTAAATGAATGACAACATGACAATTACGCCACTAACTGCTGCGTTAGCTGATGAATGCTGTATGACAGCAACACAGTATGACAACGCACAAGCCCCTTTTACTAACTCCAGGCGGGGCTTGACCCAAACACATCCATGTGGAGGGTGGGGGGGGGGGGGGAAGAGGGGTCTCTAGGCTGCGTAGGGGGCCATGACCTACGGTTGGCGCCAGCGGTCAGTGTGTGTGTGTGGGAGGGGAGGGGGATTGAGGGAGGGGGGAAGGGGGTTGGTGACGATGGGGTCTATCGTACCTTGTGATTGGTTGCTTTCATGCATCGCCGTAGCAATGGCGGTGTACTCAGGGCAATTGCAGGGTTTGTGCGTGTGTGTGTGTGTGCGGAGTGGGGGGGTGGGTGGTAAATCTGGATGTAGGGAAGTCTTCCCCCTGTAGCCGTGGTAACAGTGCCGAATAAAGGGTTAAGTAGGACACCCATGTATAGGGGTGCGTTGAGTTGAGGGGTCACACACACACACACACACACACACACACACACACACACACGCATTACATATATCCAGTACATATATACATACATACATACATCCAATGTGCATGCACACAGACGCACACCATGCACTGTGTATATTGGTCACTTATGTAAGCACTGCATAAAACAATACAAGGTTGCATATCATTATCTTACGGTGCTAACGTAGCCTACGGTGCTAACATATCTTACTGTGCTAACATATCTTACGGTGCTAACATATCTTATGGTGCTAACCTAGCCTACGGTGCTAACGTAGCCTAAGGTGCTAACATATCTTATGGTGCTAACCTAGCCTATGGTGCTAACAAATCTTATGGTGCTAACCTAGCCTACGGTGCTAACATATCTTACGGTGCTAACGTAGCCTAAGGTGCTAACATATCTTATGGTGCTAACCTAGCCTACGGTGCTAACATAGCCTACGGTGCTAACCTATTTTATGGTGCTAACCTAGCCTACGGTGCTAACGTAGCCTAAGGTGCTAACATATCTTATGGTGCTAACCTAACTTACGGTGCTAACATATCTTATGGTGCTAACCTAGCCTACGGTGCTAACATATCTTACGGTGCTAACGTAGCCTAAGGTGCTAACATATCTTATGGTGCTAACCTAGCCTACGGTGCTAACGTAGCCTACGGTGCGAACCTATTTTATGGTGCTAACCTAGCCTACGGTGCTAACGTAGCCTACGGTGCTAACCTATTTTATGGTGCTAACCTAGCCTATGGTGCTAACATATCTTCCAGTGCTAACCTAGCCTACGGTGCTAACCTATCTTATGGTGATAACCTAGCCTACGGTGCTAACGTAGCCTACGGTGCTAATCTAGCCTACGGTGCGGGAAAACTAACTGCTAACTGCAAAACATCCACTCACTGTTCTGCTGCTGCACAACGGACATCAGACCAGACAGAGGATGATCTCTAGACACAACATGGCGGAGGTCAGCGTGTGCCGTGAGCTGCCCTGTCTGCTTAAGGCGCGGTTGGGGAAGTGGGAGGGGGGCTGTTCGCATGGACACACACCCCAGCCCTGTGTGCGTGCGTGCGTGTGTGTGTGTTTAACTGTGTTGACCCAAGATTCTTATCTTTGTGAAGACGCACCCCTTAAAAACACACGTAGGCCTGGAGTTCAACTGCAAGGTTGAGACGCAAGCTAGCACAAAACACACACACACACACACACACACAGGATCTCAGCACATCCTTGTAAATAAAAGGCAATCAGCTAGATCTTACGTAATTGAAAATGTGGGAAAATATTGTTGTCATGTCGTGTTTATTATCGTTAATTCACAGCTTAATCCCTGTAGACCTTAATTTCCCAATGAAAAACACCCAGAAAAGTAATTTTAGAGGCCTTGTTTTGTTACTTTATTTTGGCGGTTTGCAGCTTTATAGGAATATTAAATAATTCTAACCCTAACTTGACTTAAATTGATACTTGATCTCGATCAAAACAAAAACGCCTCTCCCTTCAATGCCATAGGAACACACACATCAGAAACGCATTGCAAAAGATTGGATAATGCTGTGTGGTGCAGTCTGCACCATTGTCTTTGTGTTACGTATCCAGGGCTTTGTAGAAACACCGGATTTTTTTTTTTTTTAAACACACACACACACACACACACACACACACACACACAAGAAGTTCTGTCTAATTAGGAAAGCAAGGGGATATTTGGTTAATTTGACAAAAAGTGTATTTAGTATACAATTGCTTATTATACTTCTGTGTTTAATTTGAGGTATAATTTTCATCCAAATCAGATGAATATCTAATGTTATATAACAAATACTGTAACTTAACCTAACCCTAACTGCTAACATGTATTCATACTGCTTGTATCTATGTGAAATATTACCTTGGTGGACACATAGAAAAGTATGTTTCTGAGTAACAGTGGACGTCAACAGAGAAGTGGAAAAGAAAACATTTCCATGTTGTATGTCAGTGTGGCGGACTTAAAAGGTATAGTCAGCTATGGTAAGCTAATAGCTACACTTTATCAAACTCACTAAATATCTTCTCGCTGTCAGCTAGCTTTTCATTCTCAGTGCGTGCAGACAAAACGTAATTCAGTACTCCTACACAGCCCTGGCTCGGTAAATAGAATCACAAACAAAGTGGCGAACACCGCTCACGACAACAATACCGCTTGGCTTCACAATGCATGTCAATGTGTGGGGGGCGGAACTTCTGAGGGGGATTGTTTTGATTTTAACTCAAAGATAGTTAAAATGCGTCTGAAGAACGACTAACCCTGCCTTTAACAGTAGCTGTAAAGCATTAAGGGTGTAACACCAGTTCAATACCCCATCACGAACCCTCTCTAGGCAGGGAAGACCCAGCCAAAATTGAAACGTAAACAGCAGCAGTGGCAGGCCTCGGGAGGAGAGGTCTTTGTGCTGAGCCTGTGGAAGAGGGGAGGGGGGGAGGAGACACAGCTGCCCCGCTGGAAGCTTGCATGCGGGGGAGGTGGGGGGCCATCATCAACATATGGACCCCATAACTCAGCCCGCGTACATTTCTATTGCCTGAATCATGACGGCACCGCTTTCTCCTACAGTACATCTGGCCGCTTGTATTTACGCTGTTGTCTGTCTGTCTGTCTGTCTGTCTGTCGGCATGCTGTCTGTGCGAAAGTATTGTCGAGTGTGTGTGTGTGTGTGTGTGTGTGCGTGCGTGCTGGGGTTTACACATTATATGCATGCATATGGTGTGCGATCACAAAGACATGCACGCACGCGCGGTGCCATCCATCCTCCTCCGCATACATGAAGACGGGCCAAATCTCATACAGCAGGCTCACTGGAACCACCCACATATTGAACATGTACACACCTACACACACACACACACTATAACATCTCTTTTACCAGCCAAATATATAACAGAATCTTGTTAAATCCATAGCGCGTCCCGCACCAATTTATCTGTGTGTGTGTGTGTGTCTGTGATAGATGCAATCTGCACCTTGACATTATGGCTGTTTGAGCGGGTGGCCTTGCTAAATGAAGCTAAACGTCAAAACTGGGTCACAGTCAGCCGACGCGATCCCGGGAGACGGGACGTGGGAGGCTGTAGCTCAAAGCATGCAGCGCACCCCTAATTCTCCCCCGCTGCCACCGCTTCCGGTGAGAGACAACATTAGACAATGATGTGGTGTTGGGGATCTTTTAATACATTTGTGAGGCTGTCACAGTAAGAATCAACTATTGCACAGTTACTAAAGGTTAAGGTGATTTTATTGTTACCAGTGTCACTGGTCACATGACTAAATAATTTACTCAATTTGATAGTGGGGGAAAACCGGAGCAAACCCACACAGACACGGAAACTCAGCACAGAAAGGCCGGGGCGACCGTGGTTCGAACCTGTGTTATCCACAGTGCTATCGACCGGGCCACCGCGATTGCCCAGTTAATCAGCTGGTGGTCCGATAATGGCACATGTCCCACTTGAGCAAATGTCCAGTGGTATTATTACTTGAGTTCTTAAGATCCCCAAAGATATTGTGTAGTTAAAAATGTATAAACTCAACAGATGCTGATCTAGCAAAGAGTCGGGCGGGGCCTGAGCCATCTCTCAGGTTCCTGGGCGGGGCTTAGCGTTACAGTGTGATATCAGAACTGCAGCCAATCAAAAAGCGCCTCATTCCAGAGTCTCCACACCGATACCTTCTTGATTTAAATGTTTCAAATCACTGTTTAAAAAAATGGAAAACTGCCATTTTAAGCAGAACAGCTGACCAGAACACTGTTCCCCAAACTAGAACGGCAAATAAACACACTCGTGGATATCTCACCTGTTGTTTGCACTTCAATGTGCTCTTACATGACCTCCGGAGAAATTCCATTCCGGCAAACAGTCATCCTCATCAATCTGCTGTCCACCGCTCCTCCTACAAATAAACCTTTGACCTCAAACCCCTCCTAGACAATCCAGGCCTTCGGGAGATCTTCATCTCACCCTTCTCCATCCCTCTACCCCCACCTTTTTTCCCACCCAGCGCGCGCGCACACACACACACACACACACACACACACACACACACACACACACCACACACACCACACACACACCTACACCTCCTCTGAGGAAATTCAACTCAGCCCAATTAAACAAGAATTCCTCAGATGTTCCGAGGGCATGAAAGTAGTTAAAAAGCTTTCGCTCTGTGTTCCAGTAAAACTTTTATTTACTTTCTGCGGATGGTAATTGCTGTGGGAGTGTTTAGGGGTGTGCAGGTGCTAACTCGGGTGAGAGGTTGAGGGTCAAGGGTCTGCTTGCCTGCCTCGAGCAGGAAAAAAAAAGCAGAAATGTAGAAAATAAATATTTAACTCAATCTTTAATGTTTAATGATGCTACATGGGGGAAATTGGTTCTCTGCAACAAAACAAAAAAAATATACAGTATATTCAGAAACTTTGATGTGATATGTAAATTAATATAACTATCAATAAATATTTAATATGTTTTGTAAATGTGTTTGTCAAATATGTACACAAACAAAAGTGGTGCAGATCGCACCACACAACACTATCCCAGCATCGGCAATGCGTGTCTAATGTGTGGGGGCGGAGCTTCTGAGGGAACACCCTATGGCATTAAAGGGGGCGGAGCTTCTGAAGGAACACCCTATGGCATTAAAGGGGGCGGAGCTTCTGAGGGAACACCCTATGGCATTAAAGGGGGCGGAGC
>JAODOY010004285.1:0-32981 GCA_025399855.1 Forbesichthys papilliferus
ATACATACATACATATACATACATATATATACACACACACACACAGTAAAGTTTTAAAAGGTGGAGTCAGTGAGTCAAAGTGTGCGAGCTAAACATAAATCTGCCATTTCTACACAGCCCTGTGTCTATAAATAAAGTGGTGCAGACCGCAACAAACAACACTATCCCAGCCTTGGAAATATGTGGCAAAATGTGGAGCTTCTTTGAAGGGGAAGTGTGTTTGTTTTGATCAGCTTCTTTCCGACTCCACATTCAAAGCCAATCTGTTGTTTCTGCATGCCTGCATGCCGTACCAAGAACATTTTACAGTATTTCTGTAGCCATAACAACAGCGTTTAACACAGTGATTTGAAGGACGACAGCAGAGGGTTATATAACCAGCTGCAACTGGTCATAAAATATCACTTTTTTAACTGAAATCGCCTTGTTCACAAATATATAAGCAAGTGGGAGTGAAACAGAAAGCTATAGTAGCCAAGCCGCATTTTACATTGACCATTATATCTCTCACGCCCAGAAAACTTCTACCATGTTGTTACTTTGCTTCAGACCGAACACGGGTACCTTTTCAAGGAGTGGTGAGTGTATAAGACTGGCCGTGCATCTCACCAGCCACAGCCATAACGGTGTTGTTGTTAAAAACTACTCAGCAACAGATTGGGCCTTTATGTGTGAATGTGGGCACGGATGAGCTGTTGCCTAAAAGAGGCTAGCTGCAGTAGAGGATGTTATGACTGGGCCATAGCAACATAGTCACCGGCGGTGACAATAGCAAATTGATCTCGTCAGCTAATTTGTCACACCAACATATACAGAAAGGAAAATAAACAAAGATGGAGATGGAGAGATGCAGAAACAGATGTGCATCATACGCGCATCGCTAGGGACTGCTGTTGGTGTTTGTTTCACAAAGTCTTTCGCTGTAAAAGTTTGGTGAGCAATAGTTTTTACATCAACTTAAGTTACATTTTAGACTCAAACACATTCTCTGTTCATCAGATAAAACATGATACGCCGAACATCTGAACCCACATCAAAGAAACCCTTACAAACCCTGTTTCCCAAATTATATACTTTTTATATATCTTTTTTAATAAAAACAAGAAACCTCAGTTATTACATTTTTACAATATGGCATTACATGTATTTGTTTAAGGCTTGTTACATTTATTGATTTATGTATTTATTGGTGAAATGTCTGTTTGCATTCAATAAATTCAAACACCAATAACCTCTAAGTGTTTCTTTATCTATCCCCTTTGTCTGTGAGCACTTGAATTTCCGTCTAGAAGGCCACAAGCCAGGCTTTTATTCATGAAGATCGAATGCCAGGGGATGTAAATCTAGAAGCCGGGTTCTCTGTTCCCACTGTTCATTGTAGCTATCCTTTCATCATATTGTAGCTCTGTTCAGCACTGGGTTTTTTTTCTTTCCCCACCCACCACCAGCCTCTCAACTTTCCCCATCTCACAAACCATTTACCTCGGGATCTGTGTCTATCTACCTGCAGTTTTCCTCATTCATATCTACTCTCATTTTCTCATTAGCTTGCTTTGGCCATCTCTCCCTCTCTCTCTCACACACACACAACACACACACACACACACACACAAAGAGAGATAAATAATCAAGCAGAAACACGGAGGTCGCCATAGCCGATGAAGGCACAAACAGTCTATATACTCAGTACTGTATATGCTAAATCTAATAGAATTCACCATTTTGGGTTTAACTTGTGGGTTTCAAATGGTGGGTTAAAAATATCTGTGTAGGCGTCTTGGTTTTCAAACGACAGTAACAATAACAAAAGAAGATTCTATTCAGGCAACAAAAATCTATATTGATTTGAAAATTCATTGAGGGAATTTTCATGTATGAAACATCTCAGAAAAATGCTCATATTTCGGTGCGCGTTTTATATACCCCTTCACATTCCACTGAGGAATATCCGTAACTACATAAATATACAGGGTATTCCCAATATTGCCATGAAAATGGCGCAATGGTAGCACAGCAGTAAACAGGATAATGCGAAGACAGTTTGCTGTTCTCTGAAGTGGGATCTTATCCATATTGTTGCACAGGGAATGTGTGGATTGTGTACTCATGCTTATGAAGCATGCTTTTTTTTTTTAAATAGTCCCACAACGACGACAATCTTCTATCCACCCATTAGGGTAAATCTCATTTAGCCGTCATCGTAAAAAGACAAATAGCATTTCCCCAATGGTCTTTTCCCATACAGCTTTTCAAGGTCCTCCATATTAACTCTAAGGCCAGCCCAGAGAATCCCTCTTTTGCAGCGGTCAAAACATTCAAACATTTGAGCCACGGCACCCCTGTAAAGGCCCTAATATACTTGCTTTTGTGTAATGCGTACACAAAGACAAGTGGCTGCGTTCACATACCTGCCTGTGTGTGCTTGGAGGATTGGAAGTATATCCAGCAGGGGGAAGATGAGGGCCGAATCAGAAACTAGATTATCTTCCTACCTCCGAACAACCAACATGGAGACATCATATAGATGTGGATAATTATGCAAAAGCTCTACGAACTTCTCTTTGAATCTTCCCAACATTGCTGTTCTTCACTCAAAGACTGATGTTGATTTGTCTGTCCGACCCTGACATACCGCCCCCGCGTTCATGTGCTGTATAGCGTCGTGCGTACGCATTGCGTTAATTTCTGAGGATGCGCACAAACAACGCTCCAAAGGAACGCAGGATCCACGTCTGATACGTGTGGTATCCATTTAGCGTACACGTAGTTAAAGGCAAGTATATCGCAGGCTTAAGGTAGCCTATATGTTTCATACCCTGCCCGTGCATCTGTGCATGTGAGACCCACAAACTATGAACTGATTCTAATTGAATAGCATGATGCATAGCATACAAATGCATACATAATATAATGATTTCAATAACCATTGAAAAACATCATTTATTTCTCAATAAAAAGGTATCATCGGCTAGTTAGCTAGCTAGCTGCAGGCATGCTGCCCAAACAACATATTACTACAAAACTGTAGTAAAGTGCAGTAAAGCGTATCAGAGTGTCGTAAATACATACATTCCAAAAGGCTACAAACAGTTTCAACGGGGCTGGGAGAAATGTGCGCTTCAATAATGCACATTCCCTAAATAAAACCTCATATTCGACGGGCTAGGCTCATGAAGAAAAAAAGAATGTAAACATTGCGATAATTGCGGTTGCTTGCCATCGCCTGCGGTTGGGTTATCAAGACTGTGGTATTGCAATATTGCGGTTATCGCGACAGCCCTACCTGTGTGAGGTTTTGTCTTTCCACTGGTTATATAAATAAATGTATCCAATGTACTCTTATCACCAACTCAAACTGAGAAGTTCACTGTTGGCAGCACTCACCTCTGAAGGTCTTTTATTTTGTCAGCAGTGATCCCCCGCAGCAGCTTCTCCAACAGGTCAGAGTTGTCCAAAAGAGTGACCGCTTCTTTATTTGTTGACACGTGAGCGAAACGGCCAATCATGATCCCCGCAATGAAACACCCCACCCCTGCTAGGAAAAACCTAAGAAAGAAAAACACTCAGGGTTATTTCCACCAAAACGGGGAACTGAACATCATAAAAACAGATCCAGTAATATATCTAGAGATTTTGTTTTTTTTTAAGGAGCTTAAAGTAATCAAGAGGCAGAAGAAACAAAGTTTTGCAACCGACCAGCTTCTGGTTTGCTCAGCCAGTATTATTCAGGGCAATACGTTTACTGTATATAGCTGAGAGATCCTATTGGACTATTCTATTCATATGTTGGTATAAATCTACTTTTTGCAAATAAACAACATCCCATGAGTCTTAGACATTATGCACATACACACACGCACGCACACACACACACACACACACACGCACGCACGCGTTATTTGTCATGTTTTGGGTTTACCTGAGAAAGCAACAGTGTAGCCTGCGCTGCCCCTTGTGGCCTGGAGCCCTTGTGAAGTGGGCAGTGTAGTTAGGGTCTTCCTGGAGTCGTTCGAAGCGTCCATGTGGAGAGATGGATGGCTGGATAGGCTCCATCAGCTCAGGGTCCGGGCCAGTGTCTGCATGACCTGAAGGCATAACAGAATATGAAATGATATCATGCAGGCATATGAGTTTGGCATTTTCATCTTGGATAGTTACAGTATATCAACTGATTGACAAGCCGGTATATAAATATAAGTCTGATGTTGTCATCATGGATAGATACATAAACTGATTGACAAGCAGGTATATATATATGTCTTATGTTGTCATCGTGGATAGTTATATAAACTGATTGACAAGCAGGTATATATATATAAGTCTGATGTTGTCATCGTGGATAGTTATATAAACTGATTGACAAGCAGGTGTATATATATATATATATATGTATATATATATATATATATATATATATATGTCTGATGATATAATTCAGTTGATGTTGACTGATGTTTAAATTGTGGATAGAAACACAGGAAAAATATAAAACATGAACAACAAACAAACCCTTTTAAACATGTGCAGACCATGTGACACCACCATGAATCCATTAATAACGGACACATGTATTTTCAGGTAGAAGGCTACTTCAGTTAAATGCAACTGGTCTATAGCAAATTATATTTGATAAGAACAAATCATCATAATTTAAGAAAACCCAAAGAAAAACATATTTCTACAGAATTTGAATAAGAGTATAGGTAGTGGAAAATATGTTTTCCACAGCTCCCAGTGATGTACTGTAATGGCTCAAGTCTGTCACAAACCCCGGTTTGAATTCTGAACCACAGATAGCAATGAGTTGAGCTCTCCATGCATGCTGCCTCACGTAGAAAACAATGTTTCTGGTCAGCATGACAGCATCTACAGAAATAAAGTGACAGGGAAAGACTGCCGCTGTCTTAGATTTGTTTTATTTTGTATATAAATCACTCAATCACTCAATGGATGTAAAGGGATGAGTTTTCGTTCATGTCAGCCGTAATGTAGAAATTGCTCGCAAACTCGGAGTAGAAAAACTAAAACTAAAAGGCTGCATGTCATGATTTATAAGTAGAAGCCAGGTGATCATATGTCAAATTGCACACTCAACTCTCCCCAGCAGGGGTGCAGTGTTGCCATCTTAGTGATTTTGTCGCTAGTTTTAGTTTAGTGAATTTTCAGACCCTCTTAGCGACTTCATTTCTAAAAAGTGACAATTGAAAAATTTATCGACTTATTCAGACCAGGGAAAAGGCGATAAATACGGAATTTTGTAAAATTAGAGTAATCACAGTCCGGCAGCGCCAGATACTCCCCATCTCCTCGTGTGTCGTGCTCAGACAGTCACCTTGTGCTTGTGTGTGTGGCGGGGCCGGCAGAAGGATTCAAATTAATACGCGATGCCGCCATCAATATGCAAATGAGCGCATGACTGTCTAGCGACTTTTGGAGCTAGTGCTAGCTACTTTTGTTGGAAAAGAGTTGGCAACACTGCAGGGGTGATTGCCTTAGTTTACCGCTACAATTAGACTAATACTTTGAGCTCTTCAGAGTGGCTCCATTATTAGGCATTAGGTATTAACACTAATCAACAATTACGTTTGTAAATTACAATTAAGTCATTACACCTTGTGAGACCATCCTGATCTCGCAAGCTTGAGTTTGACTTAAAGGTATAGTCAGCTATTGCAAGCTAATTGTAAGCTAATACACTTTATCAAATTAAACAAATATCTCCTCGCATTTCGCTAGCTTACCGTTCTGTGCGTGTTGAGAAAATAATCCGATACTTCTACACAGCCCTGGCTCTTTAAATAGGAACATGAAGAAAGTGGCGATCTCCGCTCGTATCAGCAAAGCCGCAGCACTACGCTTTGCTTCACAATGCATTTCACCGTGTGATGCAATACTGTTTTGATTTGAGCTCAAAGTTTGCGAGAATGACTGACCCTACCTGACCTGGAGTTACAACTATTCTGACAAGTCAGTGTCTTACCTAAAGCTACAGTACGTGCGTGGTTTAAGGTGTTCCGACAGCGAAAGTGACTCCATGTCAAAAATGGCAGTTCCTAAAGCTTTGTACACACAGCAAGAGATCCGCTCGTCGCCCATCGCTTTGTCGTTGAAAGTTGGTCGCTTGATTACATTCCAGGCTCTGGTTACCTAGGTATCCCTCTCGTATCTTTCCCCACTCGAAATGTTTCAGTCTGATTCTGTCAATCAACAGTACTGCATCCTTTGCTCCCGTCGGTACCCGCCCACTTTGCGTCGCCGACCGTTATGCCGCCCGTAAACGCTTCAAGTCGCTCCTGCCCCCAAGCCGGGGTGCCATAGTGACGCGTGCACTGTACTGCACATACCGGGCACATACCGGGCCTTTGACACTCCATGTGCTGCATCTGCATGCGGTCCATGCCTGTCCCTGGTTCCTGCAGCTCCTCTTTGTCCAGCCCCCAGTCCAAAGCCAGGCCTCCTGAGCACTGCAGGACGTCGCCCACCAGCGGACCGCCCTGGGAGTCACACACCTTCCTGTATGCCATGTCGTTACCTGGATGGACACACACACACACACAGAGAGTTAATAGGTTTCACTGTGATATACACGCCATTAGCCATCATTAGCATGGCGCCCATTGGCCTAGGTAATGTCAAGGATCAATCTGTCACTAAAACCCATTAAGACCACTCATGGCTTTAGGGAGCGGACAGTGCAACAACTCTGAATATACTGGAGAGCGAGCGAGCGAGAGAGAGAGAGAGAGAGAGAGCGCGAGAGAGAGAGAGACCTGTGTTTGAAAGCCTATTAATGCATGTCAGCAGATGCTCATGAAGGCTAAAGCTCCATAGAGAGGTACATTTAAAGGCAGGGTTATTTTCGAGAACAATTTCCCTCCGCACGTCTGTGGCCCTTCGCGGCACCGCTCCACACAGCGAAATGCATTCTGAAGCAAAGCGTAGTACTGCAGCTTTGTTGGGTGTGAGCGGTTTGTTTATGCTCCTATTTACCACACCAGGGTTGTGTAGAAGCATCAGATCATATTTTCAACACGCACAGAGAACGATAAGCTAACGAAATGCGTGGAGATATTTGTTGAATTTGACTAAATGTGTACTAGCTTTAAAATAGCTTGCAATAGCTGACTATAGCTTTACACACACTAAGGTACGTGTAAGAGCAGGCTATGAATGTGGTGGGGGTGCTGATATCTTTAATAAGCAGCTCTTAATGCACAGTGTCTCCTAGAGAACGACATTAAACCTCTTCTCTATGTTGACATGCATAAAGGTGTTTGTGAGTATGTGCATGGTGCTGTGTGTGCCTGTGTGTTGAGGGGCGTGGGGGGTTCAGATGACTGAAAACCTCTGGCCAGTGTCTTGGTATATCATCAAATTTAACGGTGCATTTTACACGCTCGACTGTCAGAATCCTCCCTGAATGGGCAAATGAACAGCCCAATCGATTACAACTACAAAACAACAACGACGACTACTACAAAAAAAGCCAATCACAGTTGCATAAAATAAAGACCCAGTGACGCAGTTTTTTTTCACAAGAAACCAGTAAAAATTGTACGTTTTATTGTACGGTATAAACATTTTTTAAAAATCTTAGAGAAAACAAAGCCATTACAGGTGCAGCTCAACTGCCACCAGACTGAAAGAACAGAAGCTGTCAGAGAAAGGAAATAAAATAAAGTGACAATATGCTTTACGGTCAATCTAATCAACCCGTTAAGGTGCTGCAACCCCCTATTCTCTTTTCCCATATTCAGACAGCCATTTTTCACACATGCCATTTTATAATTTTAGCACTGGCATTATCACAGATGACTGTCTGATTGCAGGAGGGTCCTTCAGTGGAGAGAGACCTCTGGAACAGAATGAGAGAGCGATGGGGAGAGTAAGAGGGAGAGAGAGAGAGAGAGAGAGAGGGAGGGGGATGCACAAAGGTAAAGAAAGAGAAAGAGGACACGGGACAGATAAAGAAGGTGAGAAGATGGAGCAACAGAGTCGATGAGAGGAGGATAATATCGGAGGGAGAAAAGGAGAGAGGGGGCTCATTGAGGAACACGAGAGAGCGAGAGAGAGATAGAGAGAGAGGGAGGGAGTGAGAGAGAGCGAAGGGAAAAGGAATGATGAGTACTGGGAGCTCCCTGGCATCAATCTGCAATGCCTCACCACACTTCCATTACTTCTAGCTCAATGCAGATGAAGGATCCTCTCTGGAAAATGAAACAAAAGGTTACACAGCCGCTGACCTCGAACCAAGAGTGTGTCCGGCTCGTGCATGCTGACACACCCCCCTGCCGGCCCCCCACCCCGTGTGTTTACGCCGTGGCCGCGCAAATACCGCTTTATATATGGACTTGCATATACGTAGAGCTTATTGCTGCTGCGCGCGCTTCGTAAACACTACGCTGTGGTCCCTGTTGTGCGCCTTTAAAACCCTTTCGCTGCATGTGTCCCATAAACACGGTTTTGCCCTGATAAACTGACTGTTGTAAAATGCAAGGAAACGTAAAAATGTAAGAAGAACATACACGCAGAGACAAGCGTTTAAATATTGTTTTCCTTCATGTGCTGAGAGAGCAAAACGAGAGTGCACAACATTGTAGGGGTGGGGTAATATTAAAAAATAAAAGCACATTTTATAGGCAAGCTAGCACATAATTTATTCTTGAGGCTTCAGGGGTCAAACGTAGACCAAGCAAAATGTAGTATATTTTGAAAGATAAAATTACAAAAAAAATATATATAAAGCTTTTAACACCTTGGCAAGGTATTAAAGTGTTGACACATTTGACCATTCTAGACCCTCACCTCATGCAAGTCAACCCTTGCAGTACCAATAAATGGATGATTGTGTCTGAAATATCCCTACACACTTTCACAATTTCTACCAATGAACAATGTGGGGAGACAGAGTTGAATTTATACGAATAACCAGGTGCAATGAAAACTAAACAGGCAGTTTAGCTTGTGCAAAAATATATTGTCCTTGGAACGACATTGACTTGATAATTTGATCATTTTAAGAGCAGGTTAAACATCTTGCTGAAGGATTCTTACAGGTACAGTATAGGACTGGCTTTCGGGATCAACCCCACAACCTTTTATATGGAAGTCATAACCAATCCTGCCTGGTCACAGGTATACATGTATTTCGTCAACAGATCTACACTTTTGTTCCATTTTATATTGTTATTCTTTTTCCTTAATATTAATTCATATATTATTAATGATTAATTAATACATACTACAAGTGCTCTTTCTGGTTCCTGCTGCACAGCGCGCGTGTGCGTGCGTGTCTGCCAACTGCACAATCACAAAGCTATAGAGACAACTGCATAGCAGAGCCATGTAGAGAGAGAGTCACGTCATCTCCGTTCACTCCATTGGACTGTTTCTTCATGGCAACAGAGCCTCAAAATAGTTCCCGGAAGTTAGCCTAAATAATAAAAGTACCCTATGAATTACATTTAGAATTTAAATCACTACATTTATTATTAAAATTGCCCACCAAGAACTTCCTGGAACTATTTTGCCTCTCCATGAACCATGTGACCATTTTGCAACTGTGTTCTTTCCATGGCTCTGGTGCATAGCTCTCAGCAGCTGTAATGTCCCTGTCAGTACATGGTCAGACATGTGCAGCGGTTGGCAGCCGTCATGTATCATTCCATCTAGAGCAGAGGTCTTCAAGGGCTTCGAGCTAATAAAAACACAGCACAGCGACCACCACATCACATATGGTATAGAATATCTAGTTGGCGGGCCAACTGTATGACATATAGGGTGGCCTATAGTGCCATGTATAAAAGTAAGCCACTAAAACTAAGCCATTCAAGTAATTATTGACAGATTTATACTACATGCACAGGTTGTATTTATGTAAATGTATATTTTCTGACATTTACATTTTTGGACAAAAATAGGTTTGGAATTGAATTATTTGGAGTGCCTCTGAGGACCCCCTAGGGCAGGGGTGGCTGACCCTGGTCAAACACAGCTGATTCAACTGAATGGGTTGTTAGAAGCCTGATAACAACCCATTCATTTGAATCAGGTGTGTTGGAGCATGGAGACATCTAAAACATGCAGGGCTGCGGCTCTCCAGGACCAGGGTTTGCAACCCCTGCCCCTCCCGGACCCCCTGTTCTGACCTCTGTTCTAGAACAATCCTGTTTCCACAGTCACATTCCGCAGCAACGGCGACATGATTTTTTTATTTTTCTTTTGCAACAAAGTTATTCGGTTCCAGGATCTTTTATGTGCACTTTGAGATATGAAAATGGTTAGCATGAAGGACCAGTGGGAGAATCATTTTATAATTGCTGCTATAGATATATAGATCAAAGGAGGCTAATTTTATAATATACATTTCCTTTTCATTTTCCACTTTCTCTGAGTGGAGAATAAACTTGTATAATGCGTTGGCATGCCTAACACCTCGGAATACAAATGCAGGCCTGGGGAATAAGATTATCTTATAACCCATCTTTTCCGGATTGCAGACTCACCAGTCAACCCTTGTTCATAAATGAATTGGGAAAAGCTGGATAAGCGAGGATCGGGTTGGGTGTGACAAACAGCAGGCAAATACTTCCCTGGACACCCCTCACCCAATATCTCACGTGACACGACCCTGTCATTCGCTGTAGTTACAGAGAATGCAGCCAGCTGTCAATCCACTATTTCTTCCACATTCCCCATCTGCAGTGAAAAAGCTGGAGAGTAACACTTTCTAAAAGACAAATGATTGATTATAATAAATGATACATTACACATGTGCTCTCTCGTGGGCCCCTATTAAAATGCAATCTACTTTTATATAATAAAACACCCTGGGGATTGTCTAGAGTGCGCTTTATGCAAACCGCACGACACAATAGAAGAACAGCTCACCACGGTGTAATGAAATGATTGACTCCATGGAGATGCCGCTCGCATTCCTCGGCTGTCTGAGGCAAATGAGCTGTAATGACGTGGTAACGCGAAGGCAGAGCCTCGTGCCGCGTGTGAAGACGAGCGAGAGAAGCAAACTTTGCAAGCGCGGAACGTAATTGGATGAGTGTGAACGGTTGGTATTCTCGCAGAGAGATGGCAACAGAAACAGCAATGTATGTTGACATTGTACAGTTCTTCCAGTAATGATTGTGTGTGCGCGTGTGTGTATTTGCTTCTGTGCCTGTACCACTGTGTAAATACGGAGCGAGGGGAATATGCTGGAACTGCCAATCTGTCAAAACCATATTTAAATTGGAAAGGTTACTACTCCTATAGCCCAGGGCGATTCAACTCCGGTCCTGGAGGGTCGCATCCTGCATGTTTTAGATCTCTCCCTGCTCCAACACGCTTGATTCAAGGTTGATAGAAGCCTGACAATGACCCGTCCATTAGAATCAGGTGTGTTGGAGCAGGGAGAGATCTAAAACATGCAGGGTGCGGCCCTCCCGGACCGCAGTTGAATAGCCCTGGTGTAGCCCGTATGATACGTTTTTGTACAGGCTGCCCTCCCTTTTGGTCGATCACATCATCCAGAATTTCTCCTACACCTGTCAACAAACATAATAACAAGCATTCTCATTGAGGCTTGAGTACATTTGCAATACAGTGCTCTCCCATGTATGAATGGGCTAAATCAATAAAATGCCTGTACAGGTCGGCCTCACATTCATGTCGATGGTGGTATCAGCCATGCAAGGTGACACCTGACCATTGGGAGCAGTTACTGTTAATTTAAGAAGTTAGCAAGGTTTGAACCAGTGAATTATCAGTCACTCTGCTCTACCCAATGCGCCACTGTCATACTGTCATTATCATATAATGGTGATGTTTACGCTGGACGAGCGTAAACGTCAGATAAGAGCTGGACGACTACTTTTTAAAATATCAAACAGGTTAAAGAGATAGGAAAGTGGTAACAAAGTGCAGACATATTCCCAATATATTGCAGAGGGATATATTTAATATAAATCAACCAAATAAATAATAATAAAAAATAAATAATAAGTGTGTTAACATTATGACAAATAACACTAAATTCAAAGGGCTCAGGGCTGAATGGACGTGTTCGTAATGTCCCCTTATAGCCCCTCCCAACTCTAGGCTATTGCACAACACAATGAGTGGTGCAACTCACCGGTCTAGCTAGCTGCAATGGCCCGTCTTTCAGCAGGTGCGATTGACTCAGTAAAACGGTATATTTATTAATAGTCAGAAGACAGAAGCACCTGAAGAAACTGCCAAATAACCATGTATAATCCAAGTTGTGTCACAATGGTTAGTTCAGAGTATCTTTCAGATAGTACAAATACTGCAGAAGCTGCGGTAGGCAGTCAGACTCAAACGCAAAGAGCCGTTTATCGTGACACTTTTTACTTTTATAGTCCAGGAGCGGCATGACGTCCCCACGCTCGAGTTAACTCCACCCAGAAAATCGCCAGACAGACAGAAAGTGAAATATATATATTTCGCGATTCAAATGGAAGTTGATTTTCATAGTTTGTATATGTTTATATTAAGCCTCTACATCCTTTAATGACATGTTAAGACTAAAATTACCGATTTCCCTTGACTATCCCTTTAATGAAATGCAATCAGCGATGTACTGAGACTGTTCAATACTCTGGATGATTGGTTGCTTTTGGGGATGTTTTATCATGGCATGATTGTTTTTCTGCTGTCGTGGCAAAGCTGTGCGTCCAGAAAAACATGGGCGCGTGAAAACGATGCATATTAACTACCAAAATGACGTTAGAAACCCTCGTGGCCCGCTGAAAGCCCTTCAAAATATGGCTTACCACACATCTGGCTAGGAGTAGCCTCTCTGTTAAGACTCGCTATCAATGTGAAGCTTATCTGTATATCCATTTGGCATTGCACCCAAAGGTAGACTTGGTTCATTTCCACTTAAAATATAACCTGCGTCTTGCTGGCTGCTATCTATCCATAACCACAGCATCAACATCTGCCTAGTGCTATGTAGCTGTGTGAGCTTGTTACTGGCTGCAGGGCCATTGCAGAAAACCCTTTATTTTTATAGTGCTCATGAATTAAAGATAGCTTCCCTTGGGGTGTCGAGGGAGAGGGGAGGCTTTATGGATCTCACTCTCTCCTCTGCATTAAATCTTTGGAATACCACAGGCATGTCTCAGGATGTTAGACATGGAAAACAATAACAGACCAACATTCTTGTCTCACTCTTTCCTCGCTGTATACCCTCCACACCTCTTTCCTCTATTGCTTTTTCTTTATCTGTTGTTTTTTAACTTGCCCTGACAGATCCGGGCAGTCCATTAAAAACTGCATTACCCACAAGTCAACAGGTTATGCAGTCCATTAAGGCTGGAGGTCAGGTTTCTTGTTCTATGGGGGATAGGTTTTTGGAAGTAGAAATGGCAGGTAGATAAAGTCCAAAGTGGCCCATGTAGACAAACTGCTCTAGTCTGATCTGATTTAGACAAAGTAAACATGTCCTGTCTGAATTAAAATAGTATTGAATCTTGAAAGGAAAAGCAGACATCTTGTAATGAAACATCCTCGTTGTTGTACAAAGAGCTTTCCAATATTTGACAAGGGTTTGTGACTGTCGTAAGACAGTTTCACCACTATCAGCAATGTGCCATTTCACGATCGATTCTTGGGCACAAACATCCAAGTTATTGTTATATAACTATTATGCAAAAGAGCTCCTTCTGCATTGTAGCTGCTAAACACAAACAACCATCTCTGAAGAAGTTTGTGACCCAGGGGTATTTGTCACCATGAATAGTAGTCAAAGTGCAATGCTTAGGAAGACTCACAACTTAAGCATCAGGTATCATAAACACCATCGAATGTTGAAAACATTGAGGGAATATTGTTGTTTGTGAGCAAAAGAGATTGTAGTCATCAATACATCCAATAGTTCTGATAAGATCTGCCGGGAATACATCAGGGTTCTAGTCATATAGCGTTTAGTGGTAATGCAGACAATGATAATGACCCTAAAAACAAATAAATACAGAATTGCGTAGGAAGTAATTTGCAATATTAAATCACAGTCCATATAACACTAGTCTTAAGATCACATTTTAAGAACAATTACTGGCAACCAGGGTAATTTCAACCTAGTCAAACAAAATTGTGAGCTGAAAGAAAACAAAACAAAAAAAATATATATACACACACACACACACACATATATGTGTGTGTCTATTTACTACACACAAACAAGCAGAGCAATCTAGTGCGTTAGTTTTGATTGTTAATTGCATTAAGACATGCAGGGAATAGGTATTTCGGTTTAGATATACACAAAGCATGTCTGGATTTAGACTCGTGCTCTTGGATGATTTGCATCATACCAGGCCAGTAACCCTAATTTTTTACACATGACTCGCAAAAACAAATCCCGTGTCTATGGCTTGTTTACGACTGAGAGTAAAGGCTGATCAATGGGTACTATTTAGTTTGAAAGAAACACAAAGAAGGCAAATCACATTTTTACGATGATTGTAAAGATGAGCTACATGCACGCACACACACACTACAGTATTTCCAGTTGACGATTGATTAATATATTATTTCATTAAATATACTATATAGTAAGTAATTCTTGAGGACACTTGCCAAATTCGAATTCAAATCAAAACAAAAACACTTACCGCTTCAATGCCATTAAGTGATCCATCAGAAGCTCTGCCCCACACATTGGAAACGCATTGCAAAGGATAGAATGTTGTTGTTGTGTGCGGTCTGTTCACCTGTGTTTAATTATGAAGCCTGGGCTGTGTAGAAGTACCAGATTGTTTCTTTTCCAGCATGCACACAGAATGGTAAAATTGCAGAACATGGGGAGATTTGGTGAATTTGACATAGTGTCATTCGCTTACTATATATTTAAAGTATTTGTAATCCAAAACACTTTAAGTGAATACCTCCTCAAGATTCCCTATAGCTTTTCTGTTCTGTGTGAGCACTGAACAAATTTTCTGAGGTGCATTCTGAATTGGCAAACAGTGGTAAGCGTTCGTGGCAAATATGTTTGCTTTGAACTTGAATTTTGAACAATTTGTGAAAACATTCCAAAAATATTAGATTTAAACTGTCACCCTTCGTCCAGCGTCAACGTGTGTTCGCCGAGAACCGAGCACATGTTCGCGGTGAACACAAAGCAAACGGAAAACTGTTCGCGAATACGTTCGCAAACATTCGCCAATTCTGAACGCACCACACCTACTCCTTTCTGTAAAAATGTTAAATTGTAAAGTGCCTATGGCAACCCAATATTCACTATACAAAGAATGACAAATTATAGGGTTGGTATCCTTCAAAGGGATTCCTCCTAGTCATAGACTAATTATAATATATATCTTAATGGATTTGTCTACTGACTTGTCTTTATTCTATAAAGTCGGACAAGGCTTAAAGGCAGGGTCAGTTATTCTTGCTAACTTCGAGCTCAAATAAAAAAAGTATTGCTCGGCGGTCATCCGCGGGCGGCGCATCACACGTTGATTTCGATACGAGCGGTGTTCGCCACTTTGTTTATGTTCTAATTTACAGAGCCAGGGCTGTGTATAAGTATCATATTCACACGTACAGAGAACAGTAAAATAGCGAAATGCGAGGATATATTTAATGAATTAGAAAGTGTATTAGCTTACATTTAGCCTGCATATAGACTATCTATAATCCCATATCTGGTTAAACCTGTTCATATTGTTCGCAATTATTTTAGGCATTAGGCTATACCTGACTCCAGCTTATTGCTTGGTAACGCATGATTGTTTGGTGATGCATGATTGTTTACTATCCCAACAATACATTATCATTCATTAGCTTAATGAAACCAGCAATTTGGTGTCAAATAGTAAGTAACATCCTTTGACAAGGCAGATGTTACGACCACCAGCCCTGACGCATGCTGCTACAGACGGGCTTGCTTCATTAACTACGCATGGGAGCTCTGTAAAGGTAAAAATAGCACTGGCATTTCGACAAGCAAGCCTTGGTCTTTGACTGATGCAAACCCGCCATTCTCTTGAGACCTGCGGCTGACACTGACACATCTCCTAATACAATAGCAGCCAACCACACTCGTACGCGCACACACACACACACACACACAAACAAACAACAGCACGAGCATGTCTTGTTGTTTCCAACACTAACACATAACATTAGCCTCCTTTCCTTTAGCCACCATGCTTGTGTCTGACAACAGCAGCACACATTATAAGAGGGAGGCATACCAATTCACAAAAACACATTGTACGCACACGTTTTAAAGTAAACAACTCTAACAATAATAACAGCAGACTCTGTTGGTTCGCATGCAGGTTCATCCAATCGCATCCAACGTACTTTTTAAAACAGTTTCAATGGACGGCTCTCCAGGTGGATGTGTCTTGACAGGCACATTGCGTGTCAGGTTCCCATCCCCACCCCAAAACGCGATTGATCCGTCCATCACCATCGGTGTATTAATGTGTGTGTGAATGAGTGAATGTGCGGTTATACTGGAAATCGCTTTGAGTGGCCAGAAGTTTAGGAAATCATTATTTAAATGCAGTCCATTTATCCATCCATCCATCCACCCACCCACCTCCCTCTCTCTCCCTTGGCCTCCACCAAGATGAAATGCAAATAGCCCGGCGTAACCTGGCGTCATTTATCTAAATTAGAGTCGAGTGTGGATGTCCCATGGGTCGCCCATATGCTAGCACAGTTAGCGTCATTAGCTTCATTAGCGACATGTCAGTCCATTAATTAGACATCAAGACCGTCAGTTAGCTCGAGCTGAGGGCCTCTGCTCAACACTAAATGTCAGTGGTGGTGGGGGTCGGTGGGTGGGTTATGGCTATGCAAAGAAAAATATGGTTTTAATATGAGCTCGTTGAACGCATTATTGGCTAAATGAGGCTAGATGTGTATGTTCCATTTCAAGGCGACAAACAACATATTTTTACGTTAAACCTGACAGTTTAAATTCCCTAGCCTGGCTCTGCCCGACAAATGCTCTGCAGCTAAATTTTCGCTGAGATTATAGTCTGGAAACCCTGTTCATTTTCACAGCCACTCTGCTGGCGAACCAATCAGGGTGGCTAAATTTGATGATGCCAAATGTATTTCGAAATGGTAGTAGAGATAAAGGTTGAATATCAAACAGAGGTCTACTCTCAGTAGGAGGCAATTTATGAAGTGAATCTTCAGTTATAAATAATAAATTACAAATCACAACAGTAAGTGAGAGTTTTGAATTACATAATGAAAAAACTACTATTACTTAACAGTATGCCTTGTCAGTACAGAAAAATTAGCAAGTCGACTACAACTGCAAAACAATTGCACAATTGTCACAGTGTCCAATCACAAACCACTATCGATAGTGTCATAATGTAGGCTTTTTTTCCCCTTTACTAACACTATTTGATATACTCTACTCTAAACTATAGTGTAGTGTTCTTGGTTGCATTAAATACAATATATTTGGCTAATTATTATTATGATTATTACAGCCCTTTTGCCCATTTATTATTTGTTATGGACAGTGAATGTCGAACTGTAATAATAATAAAAAAAGTGATTTTACAGTGAGTACAGTATCATTCAATGTACAGTACTGTGCTTGAGACGACAATAGCATTTGCAAATGCTACTTTAATACTCTTCACAACGACCAATCAAACTGAATACTGGTCAGGCCGCTCAGTGGCCCCTGACCACGGCGCAAGGCAAGTACATGCACTGAGCGACATATGACAAGCGCAGGCGAAACGACAGCGGTTAGCGCTCTCTAACCCCGACGCCCACACCCAAATACACTGACAGGGATTTACAGGGACAAACTAGGTTACAAGCCCCCCCCCCCCTCCCCTATTCCCCTCCCTATGACTCAGACACAATGTCCAAAAAGTTCCACTTTGTTCAAAGTCAAACCTTCTCCAAATCTCTACACATACAAAAAGGAAAAAGAAGGAAAAAAAACAATTACCTCTAAATATAGCCTGGATCATTGTGCTGGGCGCCAAAATGCACATCACTCATTATTGGGTGCCACTGTAACAACACACACACACACACACACACACACACACAGCAGGTGTCACCTTCCATTCCGCTGAAAATGAGGCTATTAGGATAAACGTGTGTGTGTGCATGCGTGCGTACACCAGGAGGGCAGTCCCAATAGCCCCTAGCTCTCAGACCATGCGAGGGGGACCGGTGTTAAGATGATGTTTTCGCACCGCATGACATTCACATGGAGCTGCTCGTCATGCTGGAAGGACTTGTTCCGCACTGTCCAGTCGCATACATCACAGCTAAAAGGCACCAGCCCAAACTGGCCAGTAGGTGGCAGCATGTGGAACAGGATGCTTCCTTGATTGCACTGCCACCAACAAGCATGAAAACGTACACGCCCATATGTGCACTTGATTGGCTTACGATTGCACAAGGTAAGGTAAGATACAAACACAAAGACATCAAGTAGGATCAAGTGGTTTTAGCTCAGGAATTACACAGTAGTGTGCATAATGGGTATGTGAGCTTAAAAGGTATGTTTTAACCTAAGCATAACCTTTTATATATATATATTTCGGAATAATATACTTAACATGCTGAATAAACTGCTTATACATATTATTTTCTGTTGGTTTAAATTGTAGGCTATGGCTTTGAGTGTTGAATGATAATAGAGTAAAGTGTAACTATAAACACCTGATTCATTGGGAAGATACTCTACAATAGATTAACTCAGCAATACCGCTGACAGAAACAGTGTAGCAAAGTACCGTAAACAGTAAGGAACATGTTTTATTCATCAGTTTAGGTAAAATCTAATATTAAATTGTATTTTTTTTTTTCTAACACAAAGCTTATCTTCATAAGGATGTCAATAAACTCATAGCAATTAGAATCAATACCTGATTCACACACCAATACACATGCAACATGTGTAGTTCTCAGAGAATCTAAGGTTGATTTTAAGATAGAAAATAAGATGTAAACCAGTCCCAGTGTTTCAGCAGTGCAACACCGAGAAACAGAAAATAATAAATAAATATATTAATATATATAATAATAAAAAGTAAAAATTTTCTCTGATAAAACTGCAGCACTGCAGCAAAATGATCTCAAGCGCAGTCATTGGAAAAAGCTCATAATGGTGGGAAATGCAATCAGCATACATATGCACATTGACGCTGACTTTTGAATTGAGTAGTTCCAGACTGATACTCGCAGAGAAACCAAACTGGAGCTCAATTTAGAATTGGGAATGTATCACGTGGCTAGTTACACATTCCTCCCATGTACTTTATCAATCATGAATACTTCATTATACCAAAATGCAGCTTTCAACTACAGTAAAAATATCCGAAAAAGAAAAAGTAATGCTTTACTTTTTCAAGTTGTCATAAAGTTGCTCTGTGTGGTTCAAAGATATGGAAACTATCCTGCCAAATCTACAGTAGCAATGGTGTCACCTCAAAATCCTGAAACAACCTCTCCAAAACAAACACCCACATTTCCAAAGTATCCCTTTAAGTCATTGCATTCTCACTGCACTCTATACAGTGTGCACTTCTATTTAGTTCTGCTGAGCCAGAGCAGCGCTTTCTAATCTCGCCTCTTACCATAGTTCACATTGATTGAAGAGGATTCAACTGTAGAATCAAGTAAACAGGACCGTTTTACCAGTTGTAGTTCCTTATGTTTTTCAAGGGCATGCCAAATGTAAGAGCTGTGGCTAATGTTTTTTTATTGTTTCTTTCGCTAAACTTACTCAAATATGTGTGCCTGTAGCCTACAATGCTACTGTAGCACACTTATGGATGAAACACAGCAAACTGTATGCATGTGAGGGTTTGCCTTCAGAAAGCATTAGCCGGGGCTAGCTGCAGCTTTTAAGTGTAATTATATTAAACCCCGCTTCTTTTAACCAGGAGCTGAACCACAAGGCTGGATGAAGCCCCTGGTGTCCCTTACCATCTGGACACACACACACACACACACACTCATGTGCACACGCATACTGTAAAACATGAATATGTGAAAGACACTGTCGCGCAATGCATAGAGGCATATTGCAACTTTATGAACACACAATACATGATTGATATTATATATTCACAAACGCACGCACGCACACACACACACACACACACACACGCATGCAAACGTGCGCACACAGCCAGCGGAAGCTCAGATCTGGCTTCTGTCCCTTCATTT
The DNA here is from genome assembly GCA_025399855.1 of Forbesichthys papilliferus. Taxonomy (NCBI): domain Eukaryota; kingdom Metazoa; phylum Chordata; class Actinopteri; order Percopsiformes; family Amblyopsidae; genus Forbesichthys; species Forbesichthys papilliferus. The sequence continues at coordinate 20,203 of JAODOY010004285.1, forward strand.
CCCCCTCTTTCAAACACTCTCTCCTCTCAACCTCCACAGTTCCACATCTTGCTGAACTCCAGCTCTTGATCTACCTGCTAAATCCCTCAGGCTGCGCTTGTGTTCGTGTGTGTGTGTGTGTGTGCGTGCGCACGCACCCGCGCACATGCATGTGTGCGTGTAAGAGAGAGATATACCTGGCAAAGCTCCTGGGCAGTCTGAGGGAACAGATGGTTCTCCAGCAGGTAATAATGACCCAAGACAAACCTTTAAATTGATTATGCCTTAGTGAGGGCATGCATACAGTATCCACACACAGAGAGAGAGAGATGGCTCAAAGTCAAAATCTCAGTCAAGCCTGAAGCAATGAGGCTGTTCAGATAAGAACACGTTCCCCTACGTCTACTGGGCACGCGTGCATGCACATTATGTGCACATACTGTAGTGGTACCTACACTGACACAGTATACTGACACACATAGTGACATTAACCAGCAATTATGCAGCACAAACGAATGTGAACACTACATACCACACAAGAACACATTACAATAGCAGTATCATCCATTTCTATTTCTTTTAAATATCAGCCAGCCGTCACATTCAAAAGGAAAGTAAATGGAAACGTCCCAGTTAGTGTCATGGAATAATATTTAAGAAATATACATAAAACTTGCTTTATATTGTCACATACATGTAGCAAAATGTATCCTCTGCGTCCCTCTATCCCCCTATCCCTCAAGGGAGCAGTGGGCAGCGCCCGGGGACCAACTCCATATGGAATCCAGTGTCACTGCTCACATGGCACTGACAGGGGAGTGAACCTGACTTTTTTTGTGATAGTGGGGAAAACCGGAGCACCCTGAGGAAACCCACGAGGAACATGCAAACTCCACACAGAAAGAGCCGAAGCGACAGGGATTCAAACCCCGGGACCTTCTTGCTACGAGGCCACAGTGCTATCCACTGAGCCACAGTGTTGTTCATCATCAGGCGAGGAAGGACATGACTGGCACAACGAATACTGCACGTCTCATAATCACAATACCCCCACAGAGAAACAACTGCATCCCTTCTGACAGTTTCATTTGACTGACTCTATGAGGCTACTGACAGCTTCCATCAGGTGCATCGATCTCTTTCTGGGCCAGAGGTGTTGACACAGACCACAGTGATGATTGGCACTTTTGGCAGTCTAGTCCACTCCTTTAAAGGTTACTGTGTAGGTCACTGGGGGACCATAAACGACAGCAGTCTTTTTCCAGGGGAACATTTTGGTTCTTTGTTGCCGTTGGCTAAGGTAGAGTTGACACTGTCTGTTCACAAGCAAGCCCACGCGCACTGCTTCACTAACAGTTTTTAGGAATAAGTGGGCAAGCTTTAAACCTGAATACATTTACGTTATTACGAGTATTACTGTAGAAACAACCAGATATTCCACACACAGAACAGCAGGGATGTAATGCCTAATGTTGGGACTGCTGCACTGCAATAGTTTTGAATATTGGTCACATACTTGTCAGTGTTTAGCACACTAGTATGAACATCTGGCCAACACGAGATGACAGCCTGCTGTTTATTGATGATCATTAGTATTATTATTATGACAGACAGACACTTTATTGTCCTCATGAGGACATGTTTTGAATGCTTCAAAACCCAGATACAGCATTACATGACCAACACCATCATACAAGATATTATACAAAAAAAATGCACACTAAAAAGACTAACAAAGTATACATTATACACACTTCATCGGCATCAGTCAATATTATGTTGTTTTTCCCTGCCCCAACAACAAAATGACTACAGTACTATCATAATGACTCCAATATAATCCAAGTACTAACAATGCCCAACCCTGCTATTAATGTTCTATTTACAACTGCACAAAAGAGATCTTTGACTTATTCAACATGTCATCAGATGTGAATTTTCCCATTCTAGTTCCCTTAAGCAAGTTACTTATGAATGCGGAGCTGCCAACTGTTCCGGCCTCTCCAATGCGTACTGGTTGGCCTATATGTAGTCGTGTGTCTGGAGTGGGGCTAGCACTTGAATTCGCAAAAATGGATGAAAAAAATAAAAAAGGACACATTTCAACGGCAGAGTAAACAAGCCAAAGGATGCGTCTCCAACACGCATGAGGACAGAAAAGAAGCGCGAGGGCTTAGCGTTCGCCAAAACACTTCCCACAAGTCTGTCAGATTTGAAACTGGTTCTCGTACAAGAAAGCCCCGCTGTGCTCAGGGACAGTTGGCTGTGGTCACTGTCGCGTGTTGGCCAGGCCACTGTCGACTTGGTCTTTCGGGTCCATCTTCCAGCCACAGCTCCCATTTTGAGCTCTCCATCTGTCTCAGCGCTTGACCCTGCCAGTGACTTAAAAAGTCTCATTCCCACTTACCTATACTTCTCCGGCCTCTCTGTTCCCATCTAACACTTTACTTCGTCGTACGGCTCGCCTATAGTATGGCTGTCTTGTCTGAGTGTGCCTGAAGCCAACACAGTGGCGTTGACCACGGTGCCAGAAGGCCTGTAACGCAGTCATAATAATGGAGCCGGCCTCTCGTCCCATCGGAGCCATTCATTCTCCGTGGCCTTAATTAACTGCGACAAAACTGTAATTTATATTTGTGCTGAGGCTCCCTTGGGGCCACATGGCACAACGGGTAAAGAGACTGATGTTGGAGCAGAGAAATGAGAGACGACAAGTGGGGTAAACAGTGCATCTATGGTGACCAAAGCTTTTTGTTTTTTCCAAAGTTAGTTCCCAGTTCCATAATGAAATAATCACCTCACTCTAAGCGTGATAGATTTCCTTTAGACCCTGCGATTAATCATTGGCTTTGGAAAAACGAACAAGTGCAGTGAATTAAATTACAGCGCAGAAAAGTTCACTTCCTGCGCTCTATGCTTTATTGACTGACCAAGATCAACCAGGTTATGACTGAAAACAGAATGCAGAAAAGCACTTTTTAATTCACAAACAACTAAATACATTAATATATGTTTACTGGATGTGTGCGGCGGTGCTTTGTTCTGTGTGGTTACATGTTCGTTTAGCTAATTAGCTGATTCACTGTAATTAACACAAGAACAAACATTCATATGTATTTAATCCTTTATTTTGGCTACAGTCTGGTTATAGAAAATGCAACTAGACTTAATAAATGAGCACACGTCTGATATTCAGCTATTGCATGTGTATTGTATGCTCGTTCTATAGCAAATAAATGGTGACCTAACACAGGTGGTCCCTATTCATTCAAATAAATCATTTTTATATTCCAGTTTCCCACGCCATCTTTTTATTAACAATAACACCATAACAATAGTCAAGACATCGCATTTACAAGCTGGTGACAATTTATAGAATTTAAATACATATGCCTATACATTGAAGAATAACTGGCCTATATTTTGAACTGTTAATGTGATATAATTATATGCTGAAAGTCAAAGTTAAAGGAGCGGTGTCTATTATTTGGCCACTTGGGCCAGAGCATTGGAAATTTGGGTCACTGGCCCCTTCACACATTAATGGATATGTGCATGGGGGATTTCATGACATCTGGAACACTTATTTCTACTAGGGTATTATTCATGTACAGGCAGGCATGTTCATAATTAACCGTTATCCGACAATTCACATATAAATTAAAGTAGGAAAATAAAATAAAACAGTTTGCTGCATAGAATATGAAAATACTGTAGACTTTGTCAGTTAACTCATGGGGGCTTGAAGACACATGCACATATGGGCCTACAGCCATTCCCTCTGCACTCGGCGATGGAGGATTCAATGTGTGTTTTCATTCTGCTAATCTGTTTTTGTTCATTCAATGTCTGGCTGATATTTTCTATTCATCTTAATAAGTAATACAAATGTTTCCTACAAGGGAGAGCCTATAACGCATACACAGCGCACTTGCTGCCGGAGGATTCAATGTGTTTTCGTTTCCTCAGATTTTGTTCATTAGAAAGTCTGGCTTCTCTTTGCTATTTACATTTGGTGCAGCTCGCCTCGAAGAGTTGCAACCAATGGAAAAACAGAGTCAAAGTAATGGTTTCTTATGTACTGTACGTTACTTAGGGTTAGCTTACAAACATAATCCATCTTTCCTCTCATCTTGATTTGGGAGTCAATATATACATATTACAAAGGTATTGTTTGGAATGGCCTATTTTTTTCTATCATATTTTACATGTTCAAAATCTATATTCTCCATCTTTTATTTTACTTTGTGAAGCTATCTTTGAAGGCTAGTGGCCTACTTCAACCAACCGCTCATTGTTGTACATAAAGTTTTCTGAAAGTTTCTTTTGAAATCTGTTGGGGATTTACCTCCCCCTGCTGGTAGAAAAAAACCAAAAACATTTTTAACGGAGGTTTAACAGTGGTAGATTGTACACCTGCGTTTTCATTCACTCTGCAGTGTCGGGCCATTGCAGCAAGATAAATCACCGGCATACTAATAGTAGCACTGTACAGCGAATTGTGCTGTAGCCCATGTACAGAGATCTGTGACAGTTGTTCCATATTCATGTGTTTGGTTCCACGACAGCTACCGTTAGTAGTGTAACAAACTGACATAATGAAATGGGGTCAGTTAAATAATGCAGACGAAGCTGCTACAGGGTTAAATGTGGGTCAACAAATGTACAAGTAAGGAACTTTGCTCTGCATTTTGACGAATTGAATAAGGCCCAAACAAATGACCCAGGGGATGATTACTGTGGCTACACTGTGACTTCACCTGTGATGAATAGGCTTTGAATAATGTATGTGGGTAAAGTGAGGGTCTACAAACTTGGTGTTTGCATCATGGTGCTATTTGCGACATGTCTACGCTGTATGTGAATCAACCCGCCCTACTGTGTAAATTCACTTAATGCAGTGGTTACCCACCCTCCCCCCCCCTCTACATGGCAATTAAACGTGAACATTCAAATTACGCTTGGCTGTGGCTCTTTGTAAATCTCCGCCTACTCTTTCGAATACTCTTTTAATGTCAGTGGATTTCTCTGCCAGCAAGACTATTATTTTTTAATTGGCCTTGGCATTGCATATGGTTTTCAATAAGTTTTATAATTAATTGTATGAATGTATACATTTTCCAGTTAAATGACAAGTGAAACATTTGAATGCATGTTTGACCTCAAAGCAAATGAGATCAAGCGCCCCCCTGTGAACTCTAGCGTCCCCCAGAGGGGGGGGGGCCTGGTCCGCATGATGGGAATCACTGACAAAAGGACCCATGTCACAATACCAGAATTTCCCAGAATTGCAAACAACTAGTGGACAATCAAACACACGATAAATTCTGGCATGCTGGCATTCATAATGGCATCGCAACATATCTTAAGATAATAATAACATAAGAGTTACACCTGTGTTCTCCCTATTATGACAAATGACATATCTCTCTCCATTTACCCTTGTGGATGGTCCATCCTATTGAAAATACAATTTATATAGGTTTTTTTGGACATGTAATCTAATCCCAGTAACTCATAAAGTGTCCAAACACTTGGGAATGCTCTGCACATTAATTTGTTGACTTTGCATAGTACCCTAAACATCTACAGTAGTTGCCATGACAGCAGCCTCTATTTACCCAATATACATCCCATAAACAGCTCCTCGCCTCACACAGTTCATAGTTTCCGCACAGTAAATAGCAGCTCTCGTATACTAGACATTTTCAAATATGGTGTATTTGAAAGGAAAATGAGGGGCTATTTTGGATTTGCACAGGTTCAATGAAGTTCAAATACTGTCTGTGGTTATCGTTACCGCTGGACTGACAGCCAAAACCTATTTCTCAAAGCCTTTTTCTTTTTTTTATTCATCGGGGAAAATCCCTGGGGTTTTCACTTAACACCTTGACATAGCATTGATGAGTAGGAAATGGCATATCTATCGGAGCATAAAACAGGACCTGGGATTTGCCCTCAAAATACTCTCTTAGAGGCAATCGGCTTCCAACAACAGGGGTCAAGTCATGCGAAGAGATAAATAAATTGCTTTGCTATTGCCAGGGCTGCAAGTTCTGCCTATTTTATAGAAGGCCTCAGAAAGACATAAACCTCTCTAAATAGGTATATGTTAAAGAAAATCTAACAAGAAGAGTAAAGAGTTAAGGGGGAAAGGGGATTTTAGAAGAGTGGATAAAATATGAGAGAGAAATAAGTACATGATTTAAAGGCATAACAAGCACAGAGAGTGCATAACATTAGCTTGCAAATACAAAAAGTTTGCAAGCTAGGTTTTCACACATGTATGCTGCAGCAATTTCAACAGTGTTTAATAGTACTGCATCTCTTCCTGAAAGGTTATAGTCTGCGATTGTAATGTAATTCTAAGATAATACACTTAATTCACCAAATATCTTCTTGCATTCTACTATTTTACTGTTCTGTGTGCATGCTAAAACTATGATGTACACAGCCCTCGCTCTGTTAATAAGAACACAAACAAAAAAATGGCAAACAAGCTCAAAACAACAATGCCATAAGCATTCTGAACAGGGGACAGCAACACATGTTACAAAACATTAACAGTGAGCTGGGGTGGAAATCTATGATTCTCTCTGGTGGAGCTATATCACAAATAGAGATGTCACGTTCCTGGTTTTTTTTGTTGGTTTTTTTCGACACCGATACAGATACCGGCACTTTGGATATCGGCTGATACCGAGTACCGATCCGATTCCAATGTTAAATTACGGCCTCTCTCTATTTTAAGACTTTGATGCATTTTATAAACCTGCTGCTGATAGTGTGGCCTGGGTAGGTTAGACAAGGATAATGCTTGACAGTAGACCTACGCGTGTAAATTAATTTAATTGGATTATCCCCATGGGTCAGTCCAATTTTCACCGATACCAATCCAGATATTTATGTCAGTATCGGACCGATTTCCGATCTCAGTATTGTATCGGTGCCATCCCTAGTCACAATCTAGGACTCCACCTTTAAGCCCCCTAATGATGATAGTATTTATTAATTACCTAATTAACCATGAACGAGGGTTCGAGAAACGCATTACTCAGAAGTGTCCCACTGATTGTGCAACACCCTCTGCAACTACTGCCTGAATTCTGATTAAGGCTTTGAAACGAAGGGGACTTGACACTGAAAAGACCAGCTGAGAAGCATCACAGCATGCGGGCTATGAAGCATAGCAGGGGTAGAGCCTCAGAGCCCACTACCAAAGTATCTAGCAGACAGCATCACATGTTCTGCCAAGGGTTGCAACAGTTCTGCACAAATAACAGCGCTTATTCCAGCCACAGAGCCGCGAGTCCATGCAGCCATTCTGACATATAATGCTGAAGAACATACACGCAGCCACTCACTACCAGGTATTATGGGGGGGGGGGAGTGATGGCCCAATTCACCATGCCTTGTCTGATCTGCTTTTGAGCAAAGAGCTGCTGCAGATCAGATGAATTCTGTAGTATAACCAAATAATGTTGTCAATGACAAGATATGAACAATATCATCCTGCATTTAAACATTTCAAATTGTACACTCAATATTGTACACATTTGGTTTGATTTGTGTGTGTGCATTATTTCTTTGCAACATTAAACTATATACACAGTATATTTCTATTGACTATATGTTAAGTAGATCGGCCAATTGATGATGATGATGCAGATGAGCTAACGATATATAGTGGACCAAGTTTTTTCTTGGGCAGGCTCTTTCCTCAAACCCCTAACTGCCCCTCCCACCCTTTCATTTCTATACAGGACTGTTGTCACTAGCCAAATAACTTTCTTGCTATTAATACCCCCCTTGACTAATAATGTGGGTATTACCGTGGTTTCGGCCCATGAGCCTGCCAGTCGGAAGTGTATGATTAGCGAGGGACACGGCCAGAGCAGCCCGAGCTTACAATAAGTCCTCCGTCTAATTCCCTGCTCAACGGGAGTCCTATTCCCTTCTGGGGGGGGGGGGGGGGGGGGCAGGTGGCGGAGAGGTGTCTGGATGAGCATCTAATGAACCTCCTTCAATAGCATTAACCCTGGGCAGCAAGCAGAAGGAGAATTGCCAGGACCTTATGCTTTTCTGTTTCCAGAGAGCCCTTTAGAGTCCAAAGGGTGTGTGTGGGTGGGGCGGGGAGGCTATTTTCATCAGGGACATGTATAAGGCCTGAGAGGGACAGCCTAGGGATATAGCCACCCTACCCTAGGCAGGAGTAATATGGAGGGATATCACTGCTCAAGACGTATTCAGAAAGTATTTCGGCACAAATCCTTGAAGCAAGATTAGATGTTAATAAAAAGGTATTCTCCTTGACTTGTGTGCCTGGAATTACCATAGTGACTGGAAACTTGCCTATACGTCCTTCTTTCACTCGACTGCAGAGTAGCCCATGATCCACTATCATTCACCCCTGGCAGACATTATAGACTCACACTACCCCCCCCCTACAGCCACATTAAAGTGTAACTTTACCGCAGTTATGAGTTGTGCACCCACTGCACAACTTTGAAACAATGAAAATACGTAGTCAAGTAGCTGTGAGTTAGCTGAGTTAGACCATAACATTTCAGAACAAAACATATATACATATTTTTTTTAAATGGGAATTTTGTCAATATTTATGGCAGAGTAAATAGTTAAGGGGGAAAGGGGATTTTAGAAGAGTGGATAAAATATGAGAGAGAAAAGAGTACATGATTTAAAGGCATAACAAGCACAGAGAGTGCATAACATTAGCTTGCAAATACGAAAAGTTTGCAAGCTAGGTTTTCACACATGTATGCTGCTCGCAGCAGCAATTTCAACAGTGTTTAATAGTACTGCATCTCTTCCTGAAAGGTTATAGTCTGCGATTGTAATGTAATTCTAAGATAATACACTTAATTCACCAAATATCTTCTTGCATTCTACTATTTTACTGTTCTGTGTGCATGCTAAAACTATGATGTACACAGCCCTCGCTCTGTTAATAAGAACACAAACAAAAAAATGGCAAACAAGCTCAAAACAACAATGCCATAAGCATTCTGAACAGGGGACAGCAACACATGTTACAAAACATTAACAGTGAGCTGGGGTGGAAATGTATGATTCTCTCTGGTGGAGATTTCGAACATTTCAGAACAAAATATATATATTTTTTTTTAAATGGGAATTTTGTCAATATTTATGGCAGCATTTATGTGACTCATTACAGTGGTCTTGTTTAATTTACAGCTCAAAAAAACACAATTTAGGTTGCAATTACAATTACACTTTTTTTTCAACAGTGAGCACTAGAGCAATACATATACAGTATATTTATATACACACGCAAAAAGTATGCGTTTTATTCATATCATGAGCGGGGCAGCATGATTCAGCTAGCCTTAGGGACATCATCTGTGGTAAGTAATTTTGGGCCTTGGGAGGGCCGTCTGATATGATCGCGTAGGACAGCCTGTCCCGGCAACACAGCTGCCCCCCATCCTTGCCAGAGAGGTTAAATAACCAACAATTTGATAATCACTGCTGTCTCTCCAATCACGGGGGAAATCTAAGACCACTTAGAACGTTGATTACTTGGTCCTTGATAGTTTCACACCTCTGGAGATGTGACCTTGATTGTGAAGTTGAAAATGTTTTGCAATTATTTTTTATTTTTTCTCCAAACTGCCTACCGGTCTGCCTGGATTCCATTTGTTCATTCTACAGACTGTAATTATTGCCGTATCTTTAAAAAATCAATTCTCTTTACCGGAGCGCGCGTTTGTGTGTGTGTGCGCGTGTGTGTGTGGCAGAGACCCAACACACAAAGGCATTGATGCGCTGGAAGCAGAGTCAAGGTTAGCTTATCCAAGTGTAGCTGCTAACATCACACTCTTTCTCCATGGCGTAATAACCATTCTTGGTGTCGCTTCAGTTCATTTGCTTGTTGGGGTTATCTTGAGAAAGGTTGCTTACAGTACACAAACTGCATTTTGCAATTAGAAAGAACATGTTCTTACTGTTGACAATGATCACAAAATGCCAAGTCAACAATAACAACAATAGCGATGCATATAAATCAGGGCCGTGACTTAATTGTGCAGCCAGTTAGTTAGACACTTTCTAAAATAATCATTAGACCATCACTTGGTTTGTTAAACTTTTAGCAGAAATCACAATGGATTGCTCGTCATTATTAAGAATGCTAATGAAAGTGACGGCGATATTTACAGTACCAGAAACCATTTCTTGTATCTTCAGACACGTCTTGAATTAATCAATGGATTAATTCACATGAACACATTGTTGTTCGTTTTTAGAATTGTGGCTATTGCATCAGACTACAGTATACAACATTGATTTCCCATGTAGGTTAAACTTCCTGACATGCTTGTTTACTTCCTAAGGCTGTATTGTTTACAATAGCAGCAAAGACCATGGGGATCAAACACAAAGGTTAAAATAACTTCTTTGTCTCTCACATCCCAATGGAACAACAATAGCATACCCATCAATACACGCGTACATTAATACAAATGTCACACTCATACTTTTGTCAGGATGGGAGCTCAGGAATTGTATAGAATCAACCTGATCATTCATATTTATATGTGCAACAAACATAACAGCAGCGGGTAAAACACAATATATCTTAATGTGGGAAGTAAAATTCTGGAACTTTTGTCGTTCAACCATAATCCAAACTCAAGAAAAAGATTAGGTTGTTTCTGTCACTACTGGGTCATTCTGTCAAATTAAGCATACATGGGTGACTTTATAGTTTTGTTTTGACAGCCAAAGAAGAATGTGGCTTAAAGGCCTTCTACAAAGCCATTAAAACACGTGTATACGTCCTTGCCAACGTAGAAAAGAATGAGGCTTTTACCTTCAAACCAATGTTTTTTGGCTACATACTCTGAAAAAGTAAAATAAAAACATGACTTTTTATATTTGCGCATATTTGCGTTTTCTGTTTATATATATGTTTTCATGAATATGTATTAAATGATTCCCAATAGTCTGCACCTTCAACTAAATAGCAAATAAACTGTTGCTTTTAATTAATCAGATTTTGAGATGGCAACACTGGATTACGATAACGGCGGCATGTTCACGTCCTTTGATTGGATGGTCAGAGAGCGTTTGGGCTCCGTTACGAACTAGCAAACAAAATCGCATAGCGACCTGCACAAGCATTGTTTATTTTATAACCTACAATGACTGACGGGTGAAGACTGATTTGGTCGCAGGAAATTAGAAAGCCTTTTCAAGGCGAAATATTCAAGAGAAGCTGGCCATCGTGAGAAAAGTTTGGCAAATGAAGCTAGCAAGACTGTCCCAGCCGGGAAAAGGGTTTGTCCGCCACTATCAATTCAGTACCGGTAACTACGAGCCCGTCATTGGCTTGGCTCACTCACAGCCTTTGAGAAACACTGCAAATTGCATTGACTTGGTGTTAGGAGGAACAGGGGATTTCCAAACTTGAGTTGTCTAACCAATGCAGCAACGAGACACTAATGCACGGCTGTACACACAAGCATTGTGCTTTTGAAAACTTTTGGGAAACCAGAGTGGATCTAACTAGCTTAATGAAGTACGCCGGAAAACGAAACTCAATTATTAAAAGAAAAAGAAAATAAGGTATTAAAAAGAGAATATTGTGTCATAATTCTTGCTGCTTAAGATGCCTGCCTGTCTGTGATCCAGTTAAACTGCATTTATGTATAATATTAATAATGATGGTGTCTGTAACGGTGGTATCGTAATAATTGGATTAAGGTTTGAGTTAAATTAGGTACACCACTGAAGGTCTAGGTGTATAGTGCACGGCCCGCCACTGCATTTCAAATTGTAGATGTTTAATTTTGGCCATTTAACCCTATTTAGCTTCTCAAAACATAGTTAAATTTGATATTTCTAAATAACACACTAACACTAAAACACATTTTTTAATTAACTAGCATGAAATACAGAGCTACTGTGCCAAATATCTGAGTAATTAAATGAAATGTTGACTAAAATGTAAAAAAATGAATAATTGCATACAAAATGTGTATACAGTAAATTGCAATGCTTCATAGCCTTATTAATAGCCTTAATTAATCAAACATAATTAACTAATGAATTGTACCATGTTAGAAAATAATTCAGTGAAGTTTCTGTTCTGCGTCATGTTTCTGATGTTTTTTTAAATGTATTAAAAACATGTTTCCTTCTAGTTAATTATGCTAAGCATTAACATCTAATAATGTTGTTAACGCAATATAACCCTCTGCCCCAGGTACCATACAAGTTATCATAATTTAAAATCACAACCAATTTTGGATTAATTAAAATAATTTTCGAGTGCCAGAGAGCAGATAGAGTGTTGATAGACAGTCAGTGCGGCGGGATTTCACTCTGCAGCAGCGAAGACATTTCTTTGAAGTAGAGCTGAGTGAGATAATACACTAATAAACAGCCGTGTGCTTGACACCTGTTTCAATTCATGAAACGGGAGACATTTCACTGCATTCCAATTTGAAAGAAACATCCCGTGGTGTGGCCTCTCTTGCAGGTGAGCACACACTCTCGCTGCCTTTTCATATCTGTCACAAAACATCTGGGTGTTTGGATTTTGGGAAAAGCTTTCACTATAAACTTTTAGTGAAAGCCAAAAATCCTTAGCAATATTAGCAATATAATATGTCGAACGTCACATGACCAAACCGGAAAACAGGTCCGGTATTGCTTCCGCTTAGAAGGTGGTAACATTACATTAGTTTGAACCAAACTGACAGCGTAATGTTAACCTTTGGTAATGTTAACCTTTGGACAATCCGATAACATAACGT
>JAODOY010004287.1:0-5000 GCA_025399855.1 Forbesichthys papilliferus
CTCTCTCTCTCTCTCTCTCTCTCTCTCTCTCTCTCTCTCTCTCTCTCTCTCTCTCTCTCTCCCTCTCTCTCTCTCCCTCTCTCACTCTCTGTGTATCAGTTACTCACTTGGGTTTCCATCCTGTTTTCCCTATTTGCTGTTATCTTTCCCACCTTCCAAGGCTCTTATCCCCCTCCTCTCCTCTTTTGCATCTTTCCATTCTTTCTGTATCTGCCCATCTCTCAGTGTGTGTGTGTGTGTGTGTGTGTGTGCGTGCAGGTTTCTCTCTCTCTCCCTCCCAGGCTGTGCAGTGTCCCACCCCCATATTTCTCCCACCATGTCGTGAGTACTGTCCTCTGGCACCTTCTGTGACTTACCATGCACACACACACACACACACACACACACACACACACACACACACGCGCGCGCGCGCGCACACGCACAGTGCCTTACCATTCACAGTATGAGTATGATTGTGACTTAAATAGGCTGGTATAGATTCATACAGTAGGTGCATCGTCCTACACTATCATCTCACTACCTGAATTATTCAACAACATAATCACTGTCTTCATACCTGTCGAAGATGGCTTTAATTGATGTAGCTGTTACCCAAAGGCAAGCTTTAAAGTACTGCTGCCTGAGAGAAAATATGCGTCTAAGCACATGGAGCAAATCATGTATAACGACTATTCCCCACTATCCCATCCCAGCATAGCTCTGATTCAGTTTACCAGTACTTGAGCAGACAAAAGGTGGTGGTACCTCATTGCTGCTACGGTTATCTGCGGTATGTCTCAGCATCTCGGCATCTTGGATTCCCAACACTGGATCGATGACTGTCATATCACACTCTTGTTTTGCCTTGTACTGGTACACTATGGATTCATATAATATAACCTCTGATTCAGCCTATTTGAAAAGTGCCAGGAACATGAGTGCTTTGCCTTTTATTAAAGGTCTGATCCATACAATATTTCACAGGCGGACTGCGTCAATTAGAAGATGTTGGTCTTTTGTAGCATGCATGATGTGTTGAATTCTCAAGCTGGTCCTCTATGCACAGGTGGTGTATGGCGAATGTCTAAATCAACAGTATTTAACATTCCTTTTTGTTTATCGCTGCTTTCAAAATGGTGGTCACGCAGTCCCTTCCACCACAGGTCAGGACGGGTCAGGAGCAATGAAAGGCTGTGTGATGAGGGAACACTTACCCGGTCGCACCGCCAAAACAAACACACCAGCACACTAGTGCGCGCGTGCACACACACACACACACACAAACACACATTTTTTTATTTCGTTCTTGCTTATTCAATATCTTCTAGGTCTTTCTTTCTGTGGTTTTTATTGTCAGTGAAATAACACACATAGTCTCTGACATACGATAAAAAACAAACAACACACATACACACGCGCACACACACACACACACACGCACACACACACAGTGTGCTAACAAAGATGTGTAGTGAGAAAACTCCTCTCCTGAGAGTTTCTTTTTTCTTTTATCCAGTTATAGACGATCATGACCTTAGCCAATGAGATCAGCAGACACAGTGACACAGCAAATGGTACTATGCTGTAGGTAATGTTTGAACCTGTGGTGGCGCCACAAACTCATTTGGACATTTGACAAAATGGAGGATGACACAAAAATCTTCTGACTTAACCTGACATCTAAAGATGACATATGTAGTATTAAAAATACCAGATTAAATCTGTATATTACTGTAATAGCATTATAATACAGTTTACATCTATATTAGTAATGTATTTACTTTACAGTTGATAATTCATTTTAATGGTGGTGACTATACTTACTTTATATTTCTATTATTTCTGTTTCAATTCTCTACCATTTTCATGGTTTTAAAATACACACTATGTTGAACACCAAGGAAGAGAAGTCTCAGAAGCACACAGCTCAGCCCAGCAATCTCTAGTTGGTCTCATTGCTATTCTTCAACCACGCCTGTTTACTGCCAAGTTCACTGAGAACTGTCAACCAGATTAATGAATTAGTTCACTGCCTGCACACACACAAACACACAAACACAAAGCCCTTTGCTGTTTCCAGATCTGACTTTGTGGCAGGCCCCTTTCATCTCTGTTTAGAAACATTTAAATTCACAGTCAGGAGTTATTCATCTCTTTATTGACCCGCAGAGGGAAATAACAGAATTGCTGGTGAGATCCACTGTCACTTTGGATCACGCTTCATTCATTTCTTGTAGATGGGCTCATATTATATTTAGTTAGAAAATTGCCCCATTGAATTATATCCAAATCTTGTGAATGACCTTGCAAAGAGCACAACCTGTTGCATGCTGCCACATTGTTACCACACCTGTTTGTTGTCCTATGCCAGATCTTAGATTTGGTGGCAATATATAGAAAATAGTGCACTGTACATGTCTAACCTTGTAAATGAATGTGATTATTATGTTGTTATCTAGACGGTGTGTGTACATTTAGTGTTTAGACCTTGTATATGTACATGTATATTACATTCTAGAAATAATCTTTAGACTAATGTATGTTCCACACAGTAGTTTTTTTTTTTAGTATTGTTAATTGTTTTATAACGTGCAAACATGTTATAGAAATAGTATTACACAGTATTAGCGCCATAAGACTAAACATCTGCAAAGCATTAACCCAAACTCTGGGATTAATCTCTACAATTCGGTCTACATTACTAAATTATTTGAGTGTGTAGGGGAGACCGAGGTTGGTTGTTACAATTTTTATTCTTGCCAGAGTAAATATGTATTAATTTAATGTATATTCTCAGCACCAGTAAATTACAAAAGAATAATTGCAGTATTGGTTCAAAGCTTAAGGTCTTGGGTATAAATTACAGTAATATTGTATAATTACCAACCCCATTACAGGGTTGGTTGTCACGTGGGGTGGGGTTGGTTGTCACCGTGTATTCCAATCAGATGTGCAACAATAAATTAAGATTTTCTTATTAACTTAGCGATACAAAATATTTCAAATGTTCTTAACACAATTTGTAATGTATTCATCTATAAAGTTCCTGCACTATGTTTTATACCCCATTTATGTGTAATCGGATGTTTATTTATAGTTTACAGAGAGACATATATATATAAATATTAAGGCTTTTAATAAAGTCATCAGTCAAGAAAACCTTATGAAACATCAACTATTAAATGTAACAAAATGTTTGTCACGTATTTCATTGCATAGGTTTGTGAATATTGTATTTGTCTGTGAAGAATTAGTAGGGTAATCATGTATAATCTTAGTCGAATTTGACATACCTTAAAACCTGACTGAATGTTCTCTGCAGCTTTCTGTTTACCTTTATTTTAACAAACAAAACTTTAAAAAAAAAAGTTTCACACCATTTTTCTGCCAACAAAAATTAAGCAAAGGGTTACTATACCTAATTTAAAAAATCCATTGATATACCATGGGGTTGGCTGTCCAACCAACCCCCATACCAGTGTGTCAACCAGCGTAATCTGAACTCTTCAGGTAAATGTTTAGCAAATAACCACATGATTTGACCTAGCATCTGACAAATATACTAAAACTATATTCCCTTCCATTCTTAAAAAAGGTTACTAAATAGAGATACACTACATGTACAAAGCTACAGAAGTAATTTTATACAAAAGTAAATATTTACTCTCACCCATCAAAATGTGAAGTTATTCCCTAATGCAAATATAGTTAGCTCCCTATACATTCTGGCAATATAAATTAAATCATACAAAGAGGTCACACATTTGATAGAAACATTTTACACAGCGCCCCCTAGTTTGGCTGTAATAAGCTCTGTAATAAGCCCCGGTCTCCCCTAAGCAAACCGTCTTTCACAGGGTGCAGGTTGAAATTAGAAACGGTGCAGACCCAGTCCTGAAAATAGTCCTGAATGACGCACTACCTTGAGACGGCAAAGTGGGCGACCAGGCCCGTGGTTCAGACAGCGCTGCTGAAGCTGGGGTTACCTCTATATACCACACAGGGTTAACAAAACAATCTTGGGTCTGCTGAAAGGATGCCAAATGATCCCGGGGGCCGGAATACGCTGCGCGAACAGTACAGATACTCACGAAAGTGAAGAGAAGAGACATAAAGAGCACCTGAAGTCTCAAATGACGACGTGGTTATCTCCTCAACCCCCCCGTGAGTCTCTGCTGTGGCTCCATCTATCCCCCCCCCCTCCCCCAACTCAACGTGAGGCAATGTGTTTCAGCTGCCCCGCAGGATAGCTGGCCTGATTGTTCACGCGCAAATACGTGCACACCCACACACACACACACACACAAGAGAAGATGCAGGTAAGCCTCAAGGCAGTGGCTCAGCTGCTGTGACGCATCGCAGGGAGCTTGGAAGGCAAGTGGAAGTAAGCGGCGTGGAAAAAGAGCGTCAAGAGAACACAAGGGACGCTGGGTTTATGGGTCTAGGAAATAGGAGCCGGCGTTCACAGGAAATTGGTTGGAAAGACATTCGGTGTGGGAGCTACTTTAGAGGTTGTGTGTGTGTGCGCGTGTGTGTGTGTGCGTGTGTGTGCGTGTGTGCGCGTGTGTGTGCGTGTGTGCGCGTGTGCGTGTGTGTGTGTGTGTGTCTACGGCCATGCGCTGAGAGCCAGGCAGCGGGGAGCGTGAGAACACACAGCACATGTGTGGTGGCCCAAGAGAGGGAGGAAGAAAAGAGAGCATGGGGGCAGGGGGAGCAACCTTACATGGCAAATCAATGTGATCCCGGCTGCGTGGAGAACAGAAACACATGCCTAAATATACCCCGCGAATGGGATCAAGAGGAGGCGGCGAACAAAGGAGAGAAAATCCATTAAACATGAGGGTGATGATACCGCATAGGTGAGTGTGTGTGTGTGTGTGTGTGTGTGTCCCCTACCCCGCCGTCTGCCAGGCGAGACGGCATTCTCCGACACCCACGGCAACATGCCGACGTCGCCGCCGGTCTCCATGGTGATATCTCCATGGTGATGGAGATGATGATGATGATGATGATGATGA
>JAODOY010004287.1:10000-11035 GCA_025399855.1 Forbesichthys papilliferus
GCAGTTTCAATTTGACATTGAGGTTTATTTCCCAGTGCTGTGTCTTATTTGCTTGTGTGTAGAGTTTTGACACAATGAGACAAGTTTTGCAAAACGTGTTCAGGTAACGGGCAAAAACTGTAAGATCCTTGACCGCTTTGACAGTCCTTGACAATCTACAGCATACTGAAGGTACTTTAGTTGATAAGCAGATTAGCTGGTAATAGTCATTTATTTTTCACAAAAGATCCAACAGAAATGTATTTCAGTCTATGATAATCTTCCTAATGGAACTGCCTCCTCTGGAAGACTGAGGCGGCTTTGTTTCATTAATAATAACTGTGATACCAGCTGGTGAGTTTCCATGCATGTACCCTCACACCCAGAACACACAGCAGGACCAATTTGCCCTGGTGGTGGCATCTGTAAAGTTTATAATGTCAAAACCAGGAGCTATTCAATGAGACTTAAATGACATCCGAAAGACACGCAACACAGACAGGGTTTTCTGGGACACACAGCCTCTACTGTACCATGTTGGTGAGCCTGCTTGTACAGTCCAGATGATTTAGACACATTAGGGTTAATGGGGTAATTGCTGTGGCTGCACACTCGCTCACTCTCTGCACGTTATGCAATATCAGGGCGGATACAGACAATTGGGTTTCGGCATCTGACACTGATGGAGATTGTCTGCCTCCCACTGCCCTAAGCACTCTTGCGATCCGTCATGGAAGACGCCACATACTGGGATCACGTGGAAACACCTACAAAACGGCATGGAGAGTGTGTGTGTGTGTGTGTGTGTGTGTGGGATGGGGGGGTTTGACTGCTAGACTGTTTTGTTCAGTTTGAACATCTACTGTGGAATGTATCATTTGAGAATAATTTACCTTCAGGCTAAGTGCTGAGCAAGAGGGGATGTAAATGAGAGGCAAACACTTTCAAGATCACATTCTCTCTCTGTTTCTCTCGCTCTCTCTCTCTCTCTATCTCACACACACACACTGGGGCACAGATGGCAAGTTCATTCAGATCTAAATTGTCCCACCCCTA
>JAODOY010004288.1:0-10000 GCA_025399855.1 Forbesichthys papilliferus
ATGGTTGATTATGTGGTAATAGGTATAATGACATTATGCTGCATTTGTTCTATTTAGAATATTGTTTGCTTATAATTACTGGTATATGACCTGTAGAAACTACTGACAAATGTACTACATGTAAGTCGCTTTGGTTAAAAGGATCTGCCAAATGCCATAAATGTAAATGTGTTGTTAATAATCAGCAGATTTGTGAACAAGATCCACTTTATTTATTTTGTCTTTTTAAAATGATTATACAATCTACATACCGGGGCAAACATGTACGACAACGTAACTTTTGGACAGGACAGGAACACATGGTGTATGACAGACACAGCCAGATATCTCTCTGATGTCTCACCAGCCTCCGGTGGATGAACACAGCCTATCCCCTGGAACCGACTGACAGCATGGGCTAGCTGTGTTAGTCAAGGTCATAAACCTGGTCTGATGTCTTTCCTATGTATTAGCAGTGCTGTTACGGTGCACCACCTGTGGAAGACATATTTCATTGCCTCAGTGCCTTAAAATAGACATTCCACATAAGGCCCCAAACCCGGTTGATATATAGGTGAGATTAAAGACATTTTGGATGGTGTGGCAGGATACAGCCCTGATATACATAATTAATTGATTGGGTTGTAGTTCTCTCTCCTCTCTCAAATCACATCAATGGTGAATACAATAAGAACTGGTTTCATAACAACAATCTTGTTTCCACTGGTTAATAAGCCCAAATGATTTCCTATCCAATTCTGTTATAAAGTCTTGCTGTATTTTTTTCTCTCTAAATTCTTTTCTCTAGTCATTTGTACCCACGAGGATGATGATCATATGATTTCAGCGGATGTAGTGTTATACAAATCTGGGGCAATCTGAGAAACATTATGTAATGCCTCTGGGAAATCAGTGCCACGTATCTGGTGCCAACCAGCCAAAATGTTGTCTTACTAGTATACATCCACCATCATATACTGTGCAGCCAGTTTGGTGTTCCAGGGAAGTACTTGTTGTCATTACTGGCCTGTGGTTGGCCAGTGGACACGATGAAGGTGGGGAAACTAGAAGAGCAAGTAGTCTGGCTTTCACTAGTCACATTTAGCAGCAGGGGTAGGAAGCAAAGCCCATTAGGAGATTGGCTAATTCTTAAATACCGTCAATATAGTTTGTTCAAGTTAAGGTTTGGCCTTAATCTGAGAAGGGGTATCATTCTCCAACATGGATAATTGCAAGAGTTGAAAACATGAAATGAAACAGGAGTTATCAAAGGAATATTAGTTAGTAATGGTAAAGTGGTAAACTTCTAGTATACAGTAGCACCCTCAGAAGCATGTATTTACACTTCACTTTCTCCTGTCTTGAATAAATCACGAACTCTCCTGGCAACATTTTAAAAGGGAACATCTGGTAAATATAACTCCTTTGTTACTGTCTCAATCTGTCCAAAGACTTTTGATACTCTAACATAGTGAAGGACATCAATGGAAGGATGCGGTTCTATAAAAGGAACAAGGGCTCCTGTAGGAGGGATACCATTACTGTACTATACCTCTTGGGAATCTATTGCGTTACACACCTGTAGGCATCATTTAAATCATAAGCACTGTGCATATATCTGTCTTATATGAGCCAAACAGGCCTCTGGGAAGTGAACGTTAGATGCAGTGATAAGATAAGGCAGTAGCTTGTCTGTACCTGATGCCTCATCTATGTCCTCCCACCACACAATCATAATCTCCCCCTCATCTAATCTCATCTCATCTCATCTCAGTATCAAAACAGTGTTCCCTCACACAGAACCCAACGCTGTCTGTGTTTCTGCTGCTGCCTCCGCCGCCATGTTATTGGAGGACTTACCGGCTAAAATGGCAAGCATCTCGAATGTCATCTTTAGGGGCAAGATCGAGAGAGACGACAAATTATGCTGCTGGGAATCAGGTGCAACCACTGCCTTTTCCATGTCTCCGCATCGAGCTGTATCGAGGGCCTTGTCTCTGCCTGATGGCAAATATATATCACCTTTAACAAGAACACATTCCAGCGCAAGCAGCATGGGAAGAATAGACGGGGGGGAAAGTAAGAGCAGGATATTGTGCTCACAGAGAGACGGGGGCGGGGAGACGGGGGGGTGGGGGGTATGGCGAGGGAGATTCGGTGGGAGAAATGCAAAAGACAGTACTGTAAGACTGCGTGGAGTAAAGGGAAGAAAGGCCAGCAGTAAGAGAAAGACATTCTTCGCCAACGGTGAGTGAAAGCAGCGCAGATACAAGCTGAGCGAGCAGAAGTAGTCATAAAGAGGCTCTGACAATGGGAGAATGGGGACATATGCGCTGTGTACGCAGGCCTGCAACGCGGCCGTCCTTTGTGGTGGTATAGAAACACCCAGACCCACCCCCCCACCCCCCCCGTGTGTGGTCTGCCCGACCCTCGTCTTGGAGGAGCGCGCAGATCTCAGAGACACTTCAGACGGCCATCTCTCTCTCTCTCTCTCTCTCTCTCTCTCTCTCACGCACACACACACATTGGCCTGCTATGAGAACGGGAGCGGCGCGAGAGAGGTCCAATCAACAGGGCCCGTTTGATCCAGCCGCGGGCCTGCAGCCTGCCAAGTAGCCTTTTGTTTTAAGGAAGACACCGCGGTCGTCTCACAGACGGCCGTCTGCCCGCTGCCCTCAGCTGCAACGAGGGACATCATTCACACGCCGCAGTGCCAATAGACTGAGAGGGTGTCTGAGAGAGAGAGAGAGAGAGAGAGAGAGAGATGACAAGACAAAGAGACATTAAGAGAGACGGAAAAACAAAGAAGCATATAAATGAATGCTAACCCTTTTTTACTTTGACCCCCCACTCATTGTGATAATGATTTTATATATACAGATTGCAGGTTAGATTATGAAAGAGGTGTCTCCTCAAAGCTATTCCACATGGTCCTGACAACCCCTCTGGAAACTGGACCAACTGCTGGGAAGAGACTGAGTTGATTTATCTTTCTGAAATATAGTGTTAGTTAATCTAATAGATGTCATGTTGTAAACACATTGGACCAGATTATTGGTGTATTTATGCGTGTATATATGCAATTATAGCCTATAAATCTTCCACTGTATATATTTGGGAATATCTACAGTATAAACATCATAGTGCCAGTACACATCTGATATCCTTAAAGGTTTGGCGTGACAAATATGATTAGGAATCCAAAAATACACACGTCAAACATTTTTGTGGCATTTCCCAGTAAAAAGTCACCAGGGAAGGGCTAACACCAGAGTCCAACATTTTCTTTTGTACAGCATGAACTATGAATTCACATGACTGTGCCAAAGAATCCAACCTGTCTCATTTAACATACCCAAAGACCTCACCTGACCCCCACTACACACCAAGCAAATGTGCCAGCGCCTCAGTTTCACACAAAGCGTTTCATACAGTTTTAAAAACCGTTTGGACTGCTATTGACATGAAGGAACTTTCTCTGTTCTGCCTGTTCATTTTGCAGTCTGCAGTTGGGCAGCAGACAACTACGCTAATCTTAATGAAACACTATTTTGTTGATTGTGACGCCGGTTTAGTCACTTGCATGGACTCTTCCTATTTGTGCTAAGTCGACACTGAGCCCTGGATAAGGTAAAACCAGGATGCTTGTTTCCCACAGTTGGGGCTCACGCAGCAACGGCTAGATATCTGAGACTAATCACTCATTAGATGTGTAATGCGGGCCGAGGCCAGCATAGAGAGACAGGGGCAGTGACAGCTGTTGCTACTATGTCTAATGGAGGGATTCCAGGGACATACACACACGACTACAAAGGAAGAATAGGGGATTGTAGTTTTTTCTAGTTTTTTCTTACCCAAAGCCTTATCCCAAATAATGTCAAAGCCTTATGGGTACTGTGTTAGTCACCACTGGGAGAGAATGACACATTAAACGTCAGTGAGTGCAGAGATGAGCATGGGTGACAAGACAATGAGGAAGGATGTCACTTTTAAGGTCAAGTCAATGTTCTCTCTTTCCAGCATTTCTCTCTCAAACTTTAACGTTTAACATTTCGTCTGTCATTTCTTCATTATCTCTCTGGAGGTCTGATGTTATGATGTCCGAGCTTTGTCCACAGATTGGCCTTGGGTTTAACCACAGCCGCCTGCATGACGTGGATCAGCATTAAGCCACGCTGAGGGGTTTGTGGGCAGCTTTTAATGCAACACCTGTCAGGGCTCAACTCTGGCCATAAGACTCTGCAGGACTTTGCATGTTCAGCTGTGGTCCAATTTGAACCCCTGCCAGAAAGACAGCTCAGTGGTGTTTGACGCCACCCAAAACAATGAACGCATTTCCAGTGTTGGTGCCCAAACTTGAGCAACCTGAGGAATATGGAAACCTCTAAGCTGTTATTGCACATGCTTGCACACTCTTTTTAGGTTAGGTTAGGTTAGGTTGAATTGTGAGACTGTGAGCAACAACCAGGGCTCACAATTTGCTACAAAAGGTAGGAAATTGTAAGATAACTTTCTTTCTTTCAAACCCGCTTTTATAGCCTATTTACCCATAACACCTACAGTACACATCTAAGGATCAAGACATGAAAGAGGGTGAGAATGGGAAGAGAAACACAAATGTAGACATCTCAAGGGAGCAAATTCTCCAGACAAATAGTTTTAAATTACTATTGTAAATGGTTTGCGTAGCTGTCCACAACGTTTAGTTTTTTTTCCTTCTTGAATGGAAAATATGCATGGCCCCCAGCACCTCTGCCTGGGAGCTGTGGCCTCTTGTGTTGGGAACATTAGAGTGGTTAATGTGACTGGAGGCCTTTGGAGCTCTGTGAACGTCCATTTATAACCTGATTGGTCTAAACAAGCAGAGGAAGTTGCACTTTCCCACAGTTTTGCGGGAGGCATGACCGCTCCCTGTAGCTTATGACTGCATGGAAACTTCACTCCCACTATGGACGCATCGAATGGACAAGGCCATTGGACCGTGTCAGCCGCAAACTGACTCCACCTGAATCTGATTAGCCAAATCCAGACCAACCATGCTTGGTGAATGTGGCTAAATTGTAGTGGTAAACTGTTGTCGACTCAAACAATAGTGACATGTTGTATTTAATCGTGCTGGAGGTAAACATTAGTAAATAAAACAGAGTTTAGCTTTAAACAATGGAAACATGATCAGGTTTCCTTCACTACAGTGTGGTGTTGAGGTAGACCAGATACATTAAGGGATCATTTCAGTTGTTTTCCACCCAAACCTTATTGAAATGTTGTATCCCATAATTTATTATGTGGCGTAGCAAAACCTCACTGACATACATACATACTGATTAAACCTTTGAAACCACGATAAACTGTAATGCACCAGTCCTTTGATTTGGTACACATACAGTACATGCAGTAAAATCTTCCCACCACAAGGGGTGATGTGAGTGGGAAGGAAATTGTAATAGATTTAATTCAGACTATGTTATTAAGTCTTAACAAATAGATAAATGTGTACATCAACAATGTCTAACAGTGCAAAATATATATTTAATACTTGTATCAATTGGATAATATAAAAGAATTTCCCAAACTTGTTTCATCCCTTGTCGTTTATTTTGTTTTTTGTTGCCAGCGAGAATGACAGCTTGACCCAGCTGCACCCTGAAACCCCAGCCCTCTCTCTGCCCCCGGTAACCCAAGATGCCCGCCACCTGCTGCCGCCCAGTTGTGCAGATTACAGCAGGTTCACTTTCTACAACAAAGCCTGGCTGACATCCACATCAGTCCAATGGACCCCAGCCAGCCAACCCCAGCCCCCCCATCCGCCCCTCATTGTGAAACCACACATGCTGCTCATCTGCATGCCTCAAAACTGTTCCTTGTAGCGCATATCTTATTTCTACCACCGCAGCTTACGGTGCTGTGACATTTCTCCGTTCTACTGTGTTCAGGTCTGTGTTATGTTCTCTGGAGGTCGTGACCTCTGTGTGTGGGTGAGTGACAGGTACAAACAGGGTCCCTTAAGGGGACTTTCCGTGACCCCACTGTGCCACTTCAGCGTCACTTACATGGTGCTGTGATGTGGCCAGGCTTACGTATAGATGGGCTGATTGCATTACAACCACTTCCCAAAAGCCTTGTGTGTGCTGGATACATTTCACGAATGTCATTGGTCAACTGTCACATTTGCCAGCAGTACGCTTCTGATGTTGGCTTTTAAATGCTTGAACTGTACGTCACCGTGTAATTTCCCAAGATAATCCCAACCATTTTGAACCTCGCTGTGTTTCAAACGATGGCAAGACAGACAGTCTACCTTCCAAATGACAAATTTGTTCCTATTTCCAAACGTCTTCAGATTTAGGCAGGAGAGGAAGGCAGATGGAACCAGCCTTTTCTCCAGCTGTGGAGTACAGACTCCAGTGTTACCATACAGCTGGCTCTGGCTCGAGCTCTGGGAACCAGCGAGCGAGGTTAACGTGCTCTTAACGCCACCACCCGTCCGAGCACATGCTCACAAATGTGCTCACGACCTCGCTCTCCTCTCACCACACTATTTCTTTATTCCTTTCTGTCCTGTTCTAAACACACACATGTAAAGTATATACCGAGATCGCATTCAATGTTTCCCAGTGTTTAACTTTTACCTTCCTGGTTAGATGAATCTGTGACCATGATCTGGGCTTTTCTCCATCTATCTCAACGTCATGTGGTTCTGGGTTCCCACATTACAGAGGGCTGCATGTTCCGTTTCCTGCAGATTAACCCTGCGCTCCACTCTCTCTCTGCTGTGACAGACTGACTCATGGTAACGTAAATAAACGCTCCCCACTTTCAGCAAACCTACGCGCCCCCTCCTCTTCAAAACAATACCCCAGGTCCTGTCTGAGAGTGAGGGAACTCCACCAGGAGATCTAACCTCCCCTCTCTCTCCTTCCCAGATCT
The DNA here is from genome assembly GCA_025399855.1 of Forbesichthys papilliferus. Lineage (NCBI taxonomy): Eukaryota > Metazoa > Chordata > Actinopteri > Percopsiformes > Amblyopsidae > Forbesichthys > Forbesichthys papilliferus. Next base: position 6,907 of record JAODOY010004288.1, read on the forward strand.
CCAGCTTGACTTCCCACAGATGGCCCGGGCTCAATGACTTTGACTTCCCACATTTAAGAGGAACTAAAAAAAGCATCTTCAAATTGCAACCATAAGTCTTCTCTCTCTTACTCTCTTGCCTGTCTTCTCTCAGTTACTAATGCTCACGCGCACGCACGCACGCACACACACACGCACACACACGCGCGCACACACACACACACACACACACACACACACACAAACACACACACACTCTTACAATCCCATTGGGGGTCCTGAACACAGGGCAACTTCAAACCTCTGGTGAGAAATGCGTATTATTCCACATTTCACCAGTTTCATTAGTGCACGTCACCAGTAACTTTGTAGGATACAAATAGCAGACATGAGGGGTGAGAGTAAAACAGAGCCTCTAGCAGACTGGTTGACTGCACCAGGGGTCAGAGGTCAGTTCCCTGAAGAAGCGTGAGCTGGACTCTATACCACAGAATCAAATGGCTCTACCTAATGAAAGCACGTCCTGTCAAGGCTTGCATGGTGGTGGAAATCTGTTCCAATTTGTTCGGAAATGAAATAAAAACAACTGAGAAAACCGCAGAGTTTCATCTTGGTGCAATCGTGCGGCCGGGTTGCAGGCGAATCCAGTGTTTATGAGCTCCAAGATCGCACATGGGGACCTTACTGTTGCAAGATGGTTCGCGTTGCATGCTGTATCTTGCCTGCGAAAGCTCTTCAAGCCGGCTCTCTGCCATGTGACAGAAAATTGTGGCAACGTGATCCCTGTGTGATACACTGACAGAGCCTCATTGACACTTGTACCAGCAGCGAAGGAGGGAGTGAGGTGTGATAGTACTTCTGGAAGAAAGCCATATAGAAGCTGTACACAGGATCATTGACAGTGTGACTTGAGTTTTGAAGGACGCATGACTAAAGTCATGCTCTTATCTGCCTCCTAATAAAGTGCACCCACGTGTGGGTCCAAGCATGTCTGTGAATGAGGTTTTCAGAGAACTTCACAGCTGCTAACCGGCAGCTAGTTCACTGCTACCTGTATTATTAACGTAGGAAAGTTCTCTTTAACTGAAATGTACTCTGTTTTACTGAGTTAGAGCCCTCTAAAGCACACATTTACTGTGCTCACTGTTTTCATTATAAGAAACACAACAGTGACATCCCATTTAGGGAAGGGCATTAAGGGCATTAAGGGCATTAAGGGAAGAGGTACATAATGGAATGAGCGCATGGGAGTTGTCACGCCCACGTCCCGGGGCGGGGCGGTGCCAGCCTCTCTTGCACGCTCCCGCTCCCCGGAGTACTAATCACTGATCTGTGACAGGTGGCAGTCAGGGATTCCCACACCTGTTCCTGGCTGAGTGGTTGTGCTCCCCTTTATTAGTTGTCTGTTTAGTTGAAACCCTTGCGGGTTATTCTTGTGTCCGTTTTGCAACCCTGCGTGGTGCCGGTTTTGTTTCATTATTTTCTGTTAAATTAAAACCTTTTATTTTTAATTCTAGTAAAGTGTCTTGTCGTTCCCGACCGTCACAGGAGTAGAGAAGAGTTTCAAAACCAAAACAACAATAGTTTAACCTCTGGGGCAATTTTGGACATGGAGGATGCTATATTCAACTGAAATATAATGACATATTCAGTTAATGTTATTTGGTAGACCTTCTGCCTAGTTAGGTGTGCAGGAGGGCTGGGCATGAACCGTAGAAAGATTTGACGTCTTGGGATAAAAGCATGCTGCCTGAACTTGTAGCCACAGCGAACCTGTCACTAATTCCAATGCTTCCCAGTTACACATCACCGGCTCTAAAAGCCGTCTCATGTCGCTAGTTGTTGGACAAACGCAGAGTTCTTAAAAATATTTACCAAAGTTTGTCATGGACCATAACGTACAAACGAATACGGCCTTTGGTGACCCATTCATATTGCTCTGGCTGAAGTCTAAACGTTACAATAACACACACTGCATCAGCATGACAAATTATTCCAGAAGATGGAAAGGATTTAAGAATTATGTAAACAAAGCAAATACCTAATTTTGAGGAAGGGGAATTTTGTTTGATGTTAGGGTTTATATCAAAGAGCTCTTTATAATATGAACTGGACTAACATCAATGCGGTTTAAGTGCCTGCTTTAGTCTTAAGTATCTAACGCATTAACACCTAGAGGTGCCTTGTTGAAAGCAAAACATAGACTGTCTGCAGAGAAATGGAGCAGGACCAGGCGCAAAGTGGCCCTTTAAAAGATTCATTGTGTTAACGATAGCTGTTATCAGCGTTCTTTATTTTGCCATGGGAAAAAATGTCAGGTTGTAAAGTATCAGTTTAAAGTATCAGGCTATGCATAAAACATGTCTGATTAGAGCATGACCAAAAAACACCAACAGCCCCAGCGAATACATGGAACTGATAATGAACCCTGTGTGTGACACTCTTTATGCTTACATTGCTTGCTTGTGTGTGTAGAAAGACAAGGGTCACATCTCATCTCTAAGCCCTTCGTGTCAGGGGTTGTGAGAGAAATGTTTCCCCCCTATTTCTTCTCCTGCCTGTTTACTTAAGGCGGAGCCATAAATCACAACTCCAGCCACATCTAGCCCAGGGACGATGTTTAGACAACAGGCGGGAACATGCCATCCTCCCATCATGCAGTGTGCTTTTCTGCCTGGAGGGATGGGGACAGTCAGTAGGTACACAAGTCACGCCAGCCATGATAAAACCTGGACCAGTCTCAAGTGACAGACGCAATGACAGCAGTGGCACACGCACGCACGCACGCACACGGACACGCACGCACACACTCACGCACACACGCGCACGCATACACACTCACACACACACGCACACACGTGCACACACACACACACACACAGCCCTTGTTTTCTCTCTCTCTTTATTACTCCAGGGCCAAAAGAAACCCTGTGCGTCTCTCTGGGGCTTCATCAGTTTTTGGGAAAAAAAAAAGACAAATAAATGACCTAACCCCAAAATGACTGTGCTCGTGTGGGAGAGTTCAAAATGCCCCAAAATAGAGCATCTAAGGCCTTAAGGAATGAGGGTCTGTGTTGTATCACCATACAAGGGCCGAGAGTTGTTTTCCCAAGTG
>JAODOY010004289.1:0-11034 GCA_025399855.1 Forbesichthys papilliferus
GAGGTGATGCGAATGTGAATCAGTGTGTGATCAGCAGCTATCAGCCATTAGCCACCTCTGCATTATCACAGCTCTGCACACACACACACACACACACACTACCTTTCGTCTTCCCCACAGTGCATCATTGTTTCATGGATTTTCTCTCTTTCTCTCTCTCTGTCTCGCATACACACACACACACACATTTAGCACTAGCAATGGGTTTTTCCCTTAACAGGGTAGAGAGAAACGGGGAGACTCACTGACACTCCACTCTTCATACCTCAGTGACGCTTAAGACACCAGGCACCTGTGCTGTGGTATTTAACCCCCCCACTGAACCCCTATTTTCTACTACACACAGCAGTAATCTATACCCCACAATTACCTGTGAGGCTCCTAAAAAGACCCCTTGTTTTTGTCCATAAAAACACTGACCGTATACTACCCAGCCATTCGATATCACCCTTAGAGACAAATACCCCTCATTTCCCGGGGCCTCCACTCTTCTCTTTATCCACACATCACTTTTCCTGCCTGTATTTTCCTCAATAGGCAGCTTTGTCATCGCTGGTCCAGTGACCCCTGCCCAGAACATCAGGTGCCCCTCCCTCTTATTGTGTGGGTGTGTCTGTCAGAGATGGGCACACCAAAAGTCACATATAATAGATTTCACAGTCAACTTGATTGAATGACTCATTAAAATGTGTGTGACAAGATTCATGTGATAGTATTTCTCATTGAGGTAAAAAGTTGTCTTGCGATATTAGCATGAGGATGAAATTAGCATAGAATCACTTTTAAATAATTTGGGTGGCAGTGTGTCTGTTACCCGGCGTGTACAAATGTCCAGCCTTCTGGCCTATTCTTTGCTAGTTGCGATTAGCATTTCTTACCTTTTTACACTTAACACTATTTATTATAATATTAGCTGTTGTTATGCACTATGTGCAAATATAAGATAAACCAGAGTTTGTATGTATCGATATAAATCTGTACTGTAGATATTACTGTGTATTGTGTAGGCCTATGTGTAATTTCTAGTTAGCTTGATTCAACCTTCTTATGCCATAACAATTACTTATAAGCTATTAGCCTGCTGTATCACTAGCTATGGAATTGGCTCTGGATATATTATCTTATACATATAGTATTAACAATTTAGTGTACACCTACTGTAGAACAATTTGTAAGAAAATACAATTTTCCCAGTCGCCGAAAATGTCTTTAAAATAGTTTTAAATCTCGTCTTGTTCTCGTGAACCCAATATGTGTAGTGTCTTGTTTCATGAAGTATATTGTCACAATCCTACTCATTACTAATGAGTAGAGTTGGGTACCGAAACTGGGTTCCAAGTTGGAACCGAAAACAAAATGTCAAGAACCGGGTAGCTTTAAAATAAATAATATTTCGGTTCTGCTTATCGGTTCCAAAATGCGATTTCAATATTAGAAATAGCTTTAGCTGATGCATAGCCATCTGCCTATCACGCTGTACGCGTCATTGCTGCAGTGTATTTCAGAAGCTAGCATTAATATTTCGGTTCTGCTTATTGGTTCCAAAATGCGATTTCAATATTAGAAATAGCTTTAGCTGATGCATAGCCATCTGCCTATCACGCTATACGCGTCATTGCTGCAGTGTATTTCAGAAGCTAGCATACATGTACATTGACAGTGTGAAAGATGGATCTCGCTTAACGGTCAAAAGCGTGGCCTCATTTTAAGAAAGAAAACGGCGACAAGGCAAGTTGCGCATTTTATCTTTTGATCTGTCAGCAACTGATACACGACGGCTGAAATACTGTCACGTAATTTGAACTATTTACTTAACTTGCATGCAAAAATGCAAGCATGCCCAAACTGAAGGGACACTTCTGTTTACCTCTTTTATGCGTCTGTTTCTTCTCTTTTTCCTAACCCAAATCCATCAGATTCACTTCCTTATGATGAAAGCGATCACAACAAACAAAATTAACTGAACTGCTCCAGCTCCAGATCTACCTGTAGTGGAGCTGTATGCGCCGTGTAAAGCACCAGCATAACCAGCTAGAGCTGAAGCCACGCTAAAACAATTAATATCGTTTTCTAGCGTTATGAGCTTACTATGTCTTATTTGTTTTATTTTTTACTTTGACTTACACTGGGCTTTGTTAACAATGCTCGCTGCCGCTGATCTAAAAATATATAGTATTTTTGCTCTCTGAACGATAGGCCTATGCCTAGTTATGTTTAAAAGGTTGACAATGTTACATGCATTGTCAACCAGGTCATTACATGATCATGAACTGAATTATCAGATGAAAGAAACTACGAAATGAATATGAAAATTCTACAGGTTGGATTAAATTCGAATGCAGACATTTAACAAGATTAATAATGTAAAGTAACATATTGACATAAGGTCAGCCTTGGTGCACCTAGGCCTAAATGTTCATGTTAGTTAATAGTGTAATTGAATTTAAACCAGCTGGTAAACATATTATTTGTTAATTTAGTCACCTTTGTCAACTGTTCTTATATATTATATACTGTAAACCTACAGTATTTAATTATAATAATAAAATGCATTAACACATATCCACATTTAAAAAGGCTATTCTTATTTATCTTATTTTTTATAAATAAAGGGAAATGAACCCTTCCTGAATCCTGTCAGTGTCACCATTGACCTTGATTTGACTGATTATAGCCTAAATGAAAAGTCAGGAAATTTTTCCTCTTGAAATATGTTGTGTATTTCTTCTCCCAAAAATATTGAAATCGGAACCGGGAATCGATAAGAACCAGAATCAATAAGCAGAATCGGAATCGGAACCGGAATCGATTAAATTCAAACGATACCAAACCCTACTAATGAGGCATTGAAATAAGTGCTTAGCTATTTTTTTTTCTATCATAAAATGTAAAACATATTTCTCATATATAATATAATTTAACATTTTCATTACACGTCAGTGTTTCTCCATATATAAACACAACACAATCTTTATACAATGTACAGTATTATGATACATCATAAGGTTGATGCACATATCTAAAGTTGTATATAGTTAATTAACAATTTACTAACTAATACATTATTATTATTATAGTTATTGCTGATTGATTTTTTAAAGGGATGTGTCTTTTCTGCAACATCTTTGTTGATTTAAGGCCATGTGTGTGTGTGTGTGTGCGTGCATGTGCGTCTTTGTCTCTGCTGAAAGGAAAGCCCTCTCTTTCTATATCTTTCTTCATAGTTTTATTCCTCCCTGCAAACTCATCTTTCTACCACCTCTCTCCTCTCAGATTTATTGGTTACAGCCTGTTATGAATTCAGAAAGATGTGTGTGTGTATGTGTGTGCGCGCATGTGTGTGTGTGTGTTTGTGCGCGCACATGTGTGTGTGTGTGTGTGTGTGTGTGTGTGTGTGTGTGCGTGCGTTAGTTTTATGCCTTGGGGACTGCAATGGAAATGGCTTATCCACATGTACGGATGTATGGTGTGTGGGTGTGTGTGTGTTTTTGCATGTTATGTGTATGACTGCCTGAGAGAGATCAGGGGTGTGACATGGACTGGTCTGATTCTGAATAAATGCTCATCAGTGATTGTGCTGTTGTGTGCATGTGTGTGTGTGTGTGTGTGTGTGTAATATGTCAGTGATGGAATGCCCTCTAGCTGTACTGTTATATGCCAAGTGCATGGGTGCCTGGATATCTGTGTGATGTGCGTGTGCATCCGTGCGTGTGCATGCGTGTTTGCATGCATGTGTGTGTATGTATGCCATAGGGCATTGAAGGCGGAGCAGCTGCTCTTTCTAGTGATTGAACGGACACCAATGTGTCAAGCATCTGTCCACTCAAGTGTGCAGATGTGTCTGTTTGTGCGTGTGTGTGTTACACACCTTGGAGGAAAACCCCTAAGAATGAGTATGTATTTAGATAGCAAGAATCCCTGGCAGAAGGTTCACACACAGCACAGCTACAGGCTGTAGCTTATGAAGCAGTGGTCAAACAGCAGGAGGTCTAGTGTCAGATAGGGCTCATGTCACCCATATAGTTCCCATGACCTCAATCTGCAATGGCACCCTCCCAATCTGCCACCATCACTGTCTGTCTGTCTCTCTGTAGCTACCAATGAATGAAACAAACCATAACCAGCATTATTTAGTGTCAATGTTGTCATATTCACACTGTGTACTGTTTGAACAGCAGGAGTTGGTGGGTTACAATAATTACAGTATTTAGGAGCAGGCGGGTTATTTATCAGCAGGTAGGGTTACAATAAGTACTGAATTTATCAGCAGGTAGGGTTACAGTAAGTACTGTATTTATCAGCAGGTAGGGTTACATTAAGTACTGTATTTAGCTGAAGTAAGTATACAGTAAGTATTGTACTTAGCAGCAGGTAGGATTACAGTAAGTAACAGTATTTAGCAGCAGGTAGGGTTACAGTAAGTACTGTATTTAGCAGCAGGTAGGGTACAATAACTAGTGCAAGGACACTTCCTAGGACCTGGGGCTCCTCCTCTTAATTATCTAACTTATAAAATGTATTATATTTCTACGATGTGTTAGTTCTAAATTGCAGCACAATGTGAAACATATTATTCAACTTATTATTGCTAAATCTTGTTTGCCTATCAACACCTATTGCATCTTTACCATCCTGGAGGGGTGGATTCCTCCCTCTGTGGTCCCTCATGGTTTCTTCCCTTTATTCCCCATGGGGTTTTGAAATGGATGTTTTTCCTTGCCCGGGGGGAGGAGCATGTTAAGGGGGTGTTATTTGTGTCCATGTGAAATGTAGGCTGTATAGCCCTTTGAGACTGTAATGTGATTAAGGGCTATATAAATATAATTGACCTGACATACAATAAATACTGTATTCATCAGCAGATTGGGTACATTAAGTACTGTATTAATCAGTAGGTAGGGTTACAGTAAGTAACAGTATTTAGCAACAGGTATGGTTACAGTAAGTACTATAGTATTTAGGATCAGGTGGGTTAGAATAAGTACTAGTATTTTTTTGAACGGGACATTACATGAATTACATATATGTATGAGCTATATTTATGAGCAGTTATAGTTAGTATAGTTAAGTCACAACGAATAGCGTAAATATGATAAAAAAATATTTGTATTTAATATTCTCTATCCCTCTCTTCCTCCCTCCCTCTCTGACACTAACCCTCTTTGACAGTGTCTCCATGCTGTCGCAAACTAATCCACCTCAGAGAGGTGTTAAAGTACCCTTCCCCACCCCCCACCGCCAACACACACGCACACACCATATCCCGTAAGCCATCGATTGGTAATCCCGCTTATACTAATGGTATTTTTTACACCTAACCATTGCATTCACCCTAATGCACTTGCATCACAACAAACCACATACTCTCTCACACACACACACACACACACACACACACACACACATATCATTACAGGCGGGCAGCTGCTTCTCTCTGGCAAGTGTGGTAAGAATGAATAGGGGATGAGAAAGGAGAAAGCATTCTTCACAAGAGAGAGATAGAGAGAGATGTTCACAACATATGTGTCTGACTCCCTGAGCGCCTGAATCATGTCACAGATGTTCAGACCATCTTTATGCACACACACACGCTTCTCACTGGGTCTTATCCTGACAGTCAAATGAAGAACTACTTCATACTCTTAAGAGGGATGACTGTGTAAAAGAGAGTGGCCATATGCTGCTCCTCTGACCATGGTTAGCTCAGTCCAACTTCCTGAATGTGGAGAAAATTCAGAACAAAGAACATGAGTCTTGTCTTTTTGTAGGAATGTGGAGTGACTAAATGACAAAAATAATATAAACCTCACCAAATTACAAATGTACAAACCCATACAAAACGGCAAATGCCCCTAGAATACAAACTACAAAATTAAGACTATGACTAAGACTGTGACTTATGAGGTATAAACTCCACAATAAAGCAAATGTCAGCCAATACGCTTCTTATAAACGTTATCAAATTAAAGGAATTTATAGTTTTGAGTTTAGAGTAATGCACCAGATGGAAAAGACAAATGTGTCAACCTCCCAAATGTTTATATATATATTTCCATAATATTTAAAGAGAACCCCTCTGGAGCCCAGACTTCATGCTGTGTAAGTTACACTGCATGATTATCTGCTATCATAGATTTGATCACCAAGGGTGACAAAAAGATTGGCCTGTTAGATACTGTAGGTTCAAAAGCAGCTTGGCTGGAGAGGCCAACCCAGGTTTACATTCTGTCCCAGAGGATCATTGCCTAAAGTGTCAAATGCTGCACTTAGATCCTGTTAGCATATGTGTATTCTCCAAGATCCCTGACTACTTCAACTTTTGCAACAAAGGCCTGTTTGTGTCACACATTGCTGATGATGTTGTTAAAGGTGTCTGTGTGCATTATCAGGGTTACATTCAGTAACGTGGATTGTGGTAAAAATCACATCTTGCTCTTTCTAACCATTGTCCTCTCCCTTCCTCTTATCTCCACAAGCATGTTCAACATTTTCCCTGTGCTTCCTGTTGCTATTTTATCCACCCTCTCTCACCTCCAGGCAAGCCAGGTGTGGAGCCTTGCCTGCTTGCTAGCTTAATTTCCTCTGCATGTGTGTGTGTGTGCGTGCGTGCATGCCGAGATGCTATCATGCTCACCTGTTCGTCCCCAGCCACAGAAGCAGTCATTGTGTATTGATCCTGGCGGGCTAAACGCTAACCCCCTCCAGCTAACCTCCCTAGCTCACAACCCCTCCAGGTGACAACAGGTGCTCCATCAGTGTGTGTGTGTGTGTGTGTGTGCGTGTGTGTGTGTGTGTGTGTGAGTGGTGTATTATCAAGGAGGATATTGTTTGGGGTGAGAGTGCAAGAGGAGAAGGGAAAGAGAATGAGAGGGAGAGGGTAAGAGGTTACAGCCTTTCCATCCTCACCTGGAAATTATGCCCTTTTGCCATTTTTTACCGGAGTGTGTTTCCAATCAGTGCAGGAACGTGAGAAATGTCTTGGGAATTCCACCCCGACTTCCTGTTTGTCTCTGTGTGCATCCGTGTGCGTCCGTGTGTGTGTGTGTGTGTGTGTCCTGTTTTGTGGAGAGAAGAGGGCATTTCAGCTACTGTTGCCGTTGAATAAATAGCTGCTTTTTATTCCAAATGTCTCTATGTGGGGGTGAGTTGTGAGGGGTGACACACACCTGTCTTATTTCTGTGGCACACATGCCAACACATGTGCACATGCTCACTTAAATTGTGCCGATGTGCAGACGACACGCTCTCACTGGCGCACGTCATGCGGCCGCACAGCCCAGCGTCTCTGCTAACAGATCAGGCCGTACGAGGAGTGGCAGGTTCTTGAGATCAGCCGTTTCCTTGACCGTTTCTTGCACTTTTTTTGTGTTTTTGTTGCATGTTGTCACACATTTATGGAGTGTCAGCGTCCAGTGTACATTGTTGTAAGGTTCAATTCTGTCTGCACCATTTATTCTAAATGTCTGCTGCTGATGTCACATGTGTCTCGAGTTTTCCTGATCTATATACTCTTTTTGTAGATCTTGTATACCCCCACCCTCTCCAGAACTCCTCCTCCAACCCAGTATTATCAAGAGCACAGGGGAGCTATTGTTACCAGCAATATGATATATCCCTTCCTCTCTCTCAGTCTCTCTCTCTCTCTCCCCCCCTCTTTGTCTTCCTCTCCATGCCTCTAAAGCAGCCTTCATTATTTGGACATGACAGTTTCCTGCCACTGGTAATGGAAGCTTAAAATAAACCTGTTGATGACTAGCTTTGTCCTATCAGAGTATCATGTGTGTTTGTCTCTTAGTTATTACATTAATGTTCACGTGCATATATAGCCATTGTTTTTATACACAAGTATATTTGTACACACAGACAGAGATGCCTCCATGTGATTGGAGACACTGTGTGGTCACTTTATGGTGCTCCAACCTCCCTGTTAGATCAGAGGCCTGTCTCCCACACTGCTACAAGATCACTGTCTAGTGTGAGAGCAGAAATGTATTCAGAAGCACATCATGCACTGCAAAGCCCCCAACACACACATACTGTAGCCACATAGACACAAAACACGTGTTTCTAATGAAGGCAGAGTAGAAGCTCAAGTTAGCCATACAGTATGAGGTCATCCATGCTTGCGCTTGTTCATTGCTTTGCTCTGATTTCCACCATTCGTAATGAAATACAAGCAACACACACACACACACACACACACACACACACCTGGATTCAAGAGAAATACAGAAACACTCATACATAGAGTAACATTTACAGTCATCAAATGTGTGGGTGTGCGTGTGTGTGTATGCATGCATCAAGCTAAGAGCATTGCCAGAAGTAAAAACCAACACCACTAAACAGCACTGTGACTCACTCAGACGACACACACACGCATACAAGCTCAGCTATCGGGCAACACAATGCAATTATCCCTGGGCAGAGAAGAGAAAGCTAGGCATTGCCTAAGAAGGTACAATGTGTGCGTGTGTGTGTGCGTGCGTTCGTGCGTGTGTCGTCACTGGCAGCTAGTCGTGGCATTTCCACTTTTGGCTCTCAACTATGCTCCGACTAGGCTTCCCAATCCTCTCCTCTCCTCGTCTAATTGGGGCTCTTCCTCTTAATTAGGCTGGCCTGGAGAGCCACCTCAGCCCCAGTAACAAGCACCCTCTCCCCCACAGGCACTGCTGCTGAGAGGTTAGCTTAGCATCATGGCTAACTAGGTCGCATGGACCGCCCTCTCCCCTCCCCCCTCCCTCCTCCCCTCCCCAAGGTCAGTCATGGACTAATCACATAAATGAGCTGTGTAGGAGGGCAAGTGTCACAAACTTTAATTCTGTTGCAACTAGCTGCTTCTAATTATCTTCTGTATCTCTTCACCGGTGTCTCTAGTGCAGAATGTTCCGTACTGGATGTGGTGTTGGCTCACCACAATGTTCCACCTGTAGGGAAATGGGGGGGGACATTATTCCATCCTAGTAAATAACAGTGGATCTATAATAAAGTGGATCTATATGGCTTTCTGCCACTCGATGTCACACTTAAGCCCCGGACACTCTGCAAACGACTAGCAGTGACGAGAGACCATTGAAAGTCAATGTTATTCAGCGACTTGAAGCGATGCAATTCCGCAAAGTTGGCGGGTACCGAGTTAAACTAATCTCAACTTTAGGCGACGCGATCGAGGCAACTTCCAACGGGAGCTAAGTATACCGTTGACTGACAGATTTAGTTAAAACATTTAGAATGTTAAATATACGACAGGGATTCCTAGGCAACCAGAGCCTGGAATGTAAACAAGTGACCAATTTTCAGCCACAAAGCGAGGGGCAACGAGCGGATCGCTTGCAGTGTGTCCGGGGGTTTTAAGCATACCAGCATCTCAGACCAAAGCAAATGCTTTAAGAGCCACACACACACACATGCAGCCGGTCCGTCATATTACAACACACACACACACACACACACACCCACACACCCACACACACACAGAGGGAGTGTCATTCTATGCTCAGGATGTAAATATTCCACTATATCTTAAAATAGAAAATATGCCCAAGTGATTTTAGGTGATTTCAACACAATGATTAATATTAGAAAATAAATAGTAACATCAAGAGAAGCACTATTCTTGTGGCTTGTCTTGTGTTTGTTATGGCCTGAAATAAAGGGTTTGGGTAAAAATGCAGCCTCTTTGTAGCAGTGTCTGATTAACAGACGTGACCTAATGAAGCAATCCAAGCAATCCAAATCATTCTCCTCAAATGAAGAACACATGGTAGATGTGCTGTACACAGTGCACACACACTACCCGACAAGCACATGCACACACAGTACTGTATGCCTGAGGAGGGTCCCTTTTATACCTCATTGCGTCCTCTGTCTATAGTCTTTTCTCTTCTTTTGGGGTCTTCTACTCTGCCATTATTCATCTCATACTCATACGGGCATAGAATGGACCGACACACCTATGCACAACACACACACACACATGCGCGCGCGCTCAAACGCAACACAATCTCACGTCAGGAAAGGCCCTGAGCCAGAACAGGCAGGAAAACTCTAAAACCAGGATATAATTTGGCACTTATGGAGCCTAAACAATTTCCTCCTGGGCGTTGGGCTCCATCCTACTGGGAAAAGCCAAAAGGACCAGGAGAGAAAATTACATCCGGGAAAATGTTTACGCAGCGTGCTCGGTGCTCCTCTCGCATTCTGCCACGCAAATGAGCGATTATTCATCTTCGCTTAACTTCTAAAAGGGGGTAGAAAGAAATCTTGTTTCCATCATTAGCTACTCTGGCGAGGGGTGACTCCTGGCAGAGCTTTGTCCTCGACACGATGCTAGCTTCCTACTTGGCCGGGCTGGAGGAATGGAAGGCTAAATGTTCAGCCTGGTTCTACTCTATTAGGAAGGCTGGTAATTGGGGAACACGTTTACACGCAGACATGGCACACATGCTGGGTGCTAAATTCTTGTATTTGGGCGTCGCTCTCACCCTAGCGTGTGGCCCTACACTTGTGACATTTTAATGTGGGTCTGCCAGGTATACCCTCTGCACACACATGGACTCACACCATCGCAGTTACTACCTTAGAAAGTAGTTATGTGTGGAAAAACAATACAACATTTATTGTTTGTGTCTCCCATCCAATGTTCAATATATGTTACAACAAATTACAATACAGTTCCAATATATCAGGGCTGCTAACACATGGGTTGTCATTCTGGTAATGTATATGTAGAATCAACATGGAATTTATTGACAAATGCAAATAAACTTTTATGTTGTCTGTTTTACTAAAATTGAACGGCCTTTTAATGCTTACACATTTCCAAAAATATATATAACTATTGCTTGATTTAAGTAATGATTATCTAATAATGACACATATACCATAACTATATAGTCACCTTAAACACTATATATGATCATTTGTTCAGATAAACTGACCAGCCACACTCATAGATTGTGACGCTGCGGTTATGGAGGCGAGTGCAAACGAACTAAAAAACACAACGGTGAAACGTAAAACCGCCACGAGCCC
>JAODOY010004290.1:0-11034 GCA_025399855.1 Forbesichthys papilliferus
GAGAGAGGGGGGGGGGGGGTTAATCACACCGCAACATCACACTTCTTGCACAGGGTAGAGGAATATAATTAAACATATAGGCTGAGCGTTAGGCTTAATAAAACAGTAACTGAATCTGCCTGACCCCTGCATGTGCCTCCATGAATTAATGTTGTATTTTCTCATATTTATTTATCGTCTATATATGCGGTCTAATTCACCACAAACAAATCCATGCAACAGTAATTACCAGTAGACTGGGCTAGGCACCAAACATGCAGTGGGGGTGAAATGCCACTGCGCCGTGCATGGACAACCGGCTAGGCTAGAGTATAACCAAAAGCCAACCAATACCAAAGCGGCCATGCATAAGAATGGTCGTCTGATTATTCCAGGAAAGAAGACAAGCGCCTGTTGGTATAGGCTACGTCGCTTCACCGTAAAGCTTCAGGTCGAAATACTGACACTTCAATCAGGCTTGGACGTTAAGATAATGTATTGTGGCTTAGCCCATCACAAGTAGGACATACATGTTTGTTTTTGTTTTATTAACCAAATAGCCTAATATCTTCTTAATATAACCTTAATTCGATGGTTTACTTGTTTTCTTATTTTATCTTATTTTGCTTGGTCTAATTTCAAAAACTTGTTTCAGAAGCCATGTTTGTTGGCATCAGTTTGCAGTGACTATAGCCTATGGCCTAGTTATGAAGATTGTATAAACAAATGCAGCACGCTTTGGTTGTTTGTTTATCTTTGTCGTGCTCGAAAGTTAAGACCCCAAACATGTCATGGCGTGCGTGAATATTTAAGTGGGGACGTCAAATTGCATTTAGAGCATTAAGATGGCCTCATTATTACTCGCATAAAAGCTTTTATCAATAAATATGTATATATAACTATAAACATATAAACTAATATACAACTATTTGTGGCCGTATTTGGAAAATACAGTTTAACCCGTGAGTAATTACGCGAAGACTATTTAAGAATATTCCCAGGAACGTCAGATAATGATAATCTTTTAGTAGCCTATCTAATGCGGTATCGGTGCTCATTGATAGGGAGATTAGGTCAAGAGAATCCTATTGAAGAAGAATGACAGAAAATGGGGTGTGACCATCCCAAAAGTTCATTCAATGGGCTACCTGTGCGCTACTCATAAATACTCCTCATCCGGGGATGAGTTCAGTACTACTCAGACACGCGGAAGAAGCTGAAGTTTAAGGAATCGCTTTTCTTCATGTTAGAAGTCAAGACGCGGTCTTTCATCAGAAACGGATTATGAATGCTTTCGGACACCAGCCAGGGAACCAACAGTCCAGCCCTATTCAGCACCATAGCGCGCAGGAGCTCCTGGACATGGCCGTGTACTGTGACAACTTCGGCATGTACCAACAGAACCTTCACCATCATCCACAGAGGCCATCCACTCATCCACCCAGCTACGGGCTGGGAGAATACACGACTCCATCCACTAATCCATACCTGTGGCTGAACGGGCCCAGCATAAACTCACCTCCATACCTGTCTGGGAGCAACGGATCCTCCTACATCCAGTCTGGATACGGAACCAACCAGAGGCAGTTCTTATCGCCTCCCACGGGCTTTGGTGGCGCTGATTTGAGCTGGCTCTCCATATCCAGCCAGCAAGAACTCTTTAAGATGGTCAGACCACCTTACTCATACTCTGCACTGATAGCTATGGCGATCCAAAACGCCCAAGATAAGAAGTTAACGCTCAGCCAGATCTATCAGTACGTAGCTGACAATTTCCCCTTCTATAAGAAAAGCAAGGCTGGGTGGCAGAACTCAATTCGACACAACTTGTCACTTAACGACTGTTTTAAAAAAGTAGCGCGCGATGAAGATGATCCCGGTAAGTGCATTTATCAATTCTGCTTCATGTTATGACGTGGTTACATCAGTAAAAAAAAAAAAAGACGTTTTATAAGATTAATGTGTTGACGTTTTATTTATATTGTTTTCAGGCAAAGGAAATTATTGGACGTTGGATCCAAACTGTGAGAAGATGTTCGACAACGGGAACTTCAGGAGAAAGAGAAAACGGAGAGCGGATATAAACGGGGACGCCACCACGACTCTACCTGTCAAGTCGGAGGACAACTCGCTCAAGATCTCAGACACAGCCAGCCTCATGAGCTCGTCACCCGCCAGCCTGCAGAACTCCCCCAGTTCCACCGAATCCAAGTCCTCTCCAACCCCGTCCATCGAGCACAGTCCGTGTTTCAACAGCTTTATGTCCAACATGAGCTCGGTGCTGGTGGGGAGCAATAATGGCACTACTAGAGGAAACCGAGACTTCGGGTCTGGACACCTGGGGGATTTGTCTCAAAGCAGGGAGAGCATGTCTGGACTTGGCTCATACTCACCCACCTTAATCTCACCACTAAACTCAGACAACACGCACCTCGCCACCAACAGAATGAGCTATTACGCGTCGGTACAGAGCAGCGCTGGCCTCGGCAATTCGCTCTCAAACCACTTCAGTGTGAATAACCTCATCTACAGTCGTGAAGGAACAGAGGTGTAGACACTATACTAGATGCGTAGTTCACATGATGGGAATTCAGTTGGGTAGCCTATATAGCTCGCGGATTTATGGTATAGTGTTATTTTAAAGCATGATGATGAGGCATATGATATGACGCAGCTTCTGCAGTATTGTATATTTGTAAAATAAAGGATGTTATTGTATAAAATAATTAGCCTGAATTCATCTGACCACAGACAGACATGCGCATGCAAGTATTTTTGGAGAATGCGTAACTGCTGGTTGACCAACAACATTTTTCTAAGTATTAAATGATGACACACAGGCTATGTACAGAAAATATTTTCTTAAAAACTTTGTAACATTTAGGTTAGACTGAATTGCGTTTTGTGTTCTATTTAAAACATGTTATTTGAATAAATCTCACTTGAACAATCTTGTTATATTTTACCTATCAACCGCTCATATTTACAGTATGCTATTCATGAAACACATCCTAGAAAACCACAGGCTAGAACCGATATACATTTTAAAATAAAATGTATTCCTAATGTAAATTATAGGCCTATATTCCCTAGTCGATCTTACACCACCTCTTGTAGGATGTTTATTACAGAGACCCTATAGTTAAATCGAGCATATCTACAAACGCCACTGCGCTGTTCCTTCGGCCACTTTTATTTTAATGTCAAGTATGAACTGTAGGTCATACCAATTTTATTTGGCATGTTAATAAACGAATACATTTTTTATTTTTTGAAACAAACATCTAACTGAAAATAACATTAGCTGAAAATGAGGTAGGCCTGAGTCTAAAGCCCATTCCTGATTTCAAATAACGCTTTCAATTCACCCAATTCCTAAACACACTTTTTACTTCTACAGTTAAAAATGTAAATCCACTGGATATATTTCTTTCAGCATGCAGGCTATATCTTTATTCCTAGCTTACAATGTGTTGCCCATTATAAAGCGTCACGCAGAAGGAAGTAAATGTGCGAATAATTAGATGTTGCTTGGTGAATCAGTCTGGAACAGCAAACCGCTACACAATTCGCATGACAACTAAAGGGAAAATAGTGCCTATCTGAGGAACAAACAAAAACCTGTTATTTTTGGAGGGGAAGTGATACATTATTTTTGAAATAATAATACCAAGAACGCAATAAATCAATGTATGTAATTGCTAATTAATAATTGCTTCATCATTTAACTCACTAATGCGCTCGCTTGTCGGAAATAAAGGAAAACTAATTGACAAACCCTTTGTGGCCCTATCTTGAATATGGACGACGGCACTATTTGGAGATTACCTTTTGAGCTCAATTAAAAATATTGGGAACAAATTATCGCTCAGGCCGTCTATAGCACCATTTATCAAACAAATACTATTTTTGTCAAATGGAGAGGTTCTCTCACACTAATAAAAATGTCCCCATCAGCAATACCAAGCACATAATGTAAAGAGAGTATGAACAATATTTTAGCTTTATTTTGTATAAAACATTTATTTTCCAAAGATGGATTTCTTATCAAATAAATGTATCAAATTTCGATTTAGGCTATTAATACCATTCTAATCTATTAAAACATTAGGTATGCAATAACTCAAGAGAAACTCATATTTTTATCAGCATTATCACACATGGAGCTCCAATTTGCAGTTTGTCAGTTGAAGTATTTAACAAACCACAAAGACATCTCATCTCTTTGTTTAAATAATATTACTGTTCTCATTTAATTAGGCTTTCTCATCTCTCAGAATTGCAATGGTCCAGTGATTTCTGCCTGAAGGGCCCATTTACCCAGCCCCTATGAATAAATCATACTATATAGCCTATATGATATACCTGCTCTAGGGCCCCTGACCCAGGCCTATGGTATAGCCCCAGCCAAGTAGACTAAGGGAGGCCTCCTTCCTTGCAGTTGAGGGCTTAACCCTTAATGATGGGTTTCAGTCTACAGGTCAGCTATCCAAGGCAAGGCTGGTTCATAATTGAAGGGACCCAGTGTTGGAGCTGGAGTTTACTAAATCCAGTTCCCACTGCATTCAAACCAAATGGTAACAAACCATGATCCACAAGTTGTCTGAACCAATGCAGGGATAGAATAGAATATGAACTCCAAATAGTTTTTACTGAAAGATGCACAGAAAATATGATCAAAAGGCTGAATCTATATTATTATAAAACCATTTGGATACCCTGAAAAGTATACCAATTTGTTTTTACGATGTAACAATATTTGACTGAGCTCTGTCAGAATCAAACATTTAAAAATGACACCGCACATGCAGTGTATGGGACACAAATCACTCCATGGGGATATAGGGGCTGTTAGCTAGCTGCAGGACACATCACTCCATGGGGATATATAGGCACAGCTAGCTAGCTGCAGGACACATCACTCCATGGGGATTTATAGGGGCTGTTAGCTAGCTGCAGGACACATCACTCCATGGGGATATAGGTTCTGTTAGCTAGCTGCAGGACACATCACTCCATGGGGATATATAGGCACAGCTAGCTAGCTGCAGGACACTTCACTCCATGGGGATATATAGGGGCTGTTAGCTAGCTGCA
The DNA here is from genome assembly GCA_025399855.1 of Forbesichthys papilliferus. Lineage (NCBI taxonomy): Eukaryota > Metazoa > Chordata > Actinopteri > Percopsiformes > Amblyopsidae > Forbesichthys > Forbesichthys papilliferus. The sequence goes on from JAODOY010004290.1 coordinate 5,077, forward strand.
GGACACATCACTCCATGGGGATATATAGGGGCTGTTAGCTAGCTGAAGGACACTTCACTCCATGGGGATATATAGGTGCTGTTGGCTAGCTGCAGGACACTTCACTCCATGGGGCTATATAGGGGCTGTTAGCTAGCTGCAGGACACATCACTCCATGGGGATATAGGGGCTGCTAGCTAGCTGCAGGACACAGATCATTCTCCATGGGGATATACTATATAGAGGCAGCTAGCTAGGGACACGTTACTTCCATTACACAGTGTATTTACTTTTAGGCTAGTTGTTAATATGGAAAATAATATAAAAATATTAGGCTAAATGTAACTTTACTGTATTACCCATGATGACCCCTATTATAACAGTTCCACAGCAGAACAACTTGGGCCCTGCGGGTTTTGTAATACCTTCCCAATGAATACGATAGCCTGGACTGATTACAGCCCAGACATACCCTGAAATCTCACATCTGCTTGTAGCAGTCAACAAGCACTTCAGGGTGATTTCTTATATTACAGCTGAATCTCTTGAGGAAGTTAAATATTGTAGAGTACAGCACGATGACAGCTTCTGGGGAAGCCACTATGTGGCTGAGCCAGGACAGGGATAGTTAAAAAGGATTATGTGTACATCTGATATCTGAGGATAATGTCTATTATCAGCATGACCTACGCTCCAGTTTCATCATTCCCATCCAAGCCACGGGGCAGCCGGACATATGGATTATTTTATACAGAACATGTCTCATCTCAACACATGGTTGCTCGCTTATTACCTGTGGAGAGTGGAGTATTTATTTTCTGCTCTCTCCTATGCTAATTGAGAGATTGATTATAGACAGGTGGAAATCATAATGGTCTTGTTTCACATTAGCCCATTTCCCATGTCAAATGATAAACCTATTAAAGTTTGGTTAACATATACGGTACTTTAGCTTCTGAGATTTTCTGATTGAGTGGGCAATAGGCTCAAATAAGATGCCTCATACATTTTGCTTTAATATGTTTTATTGGGAAATTATTACATGGTATACCACACAATTTATGTAAAGCTATTAACCTGGAATGCCTCCCTCAAGACTTTGAGTCATGAAATTAAGTAATATTCTCTTTCGGCGGCTGCAAACTATAATAACTAATAACCAACCATGAGAAAAATTAAAATGTATCGACATTTTAACAAAGATGCGTCTATTAAAATGATTAAAAGTAAAAATGTTCTCAAATTTTAAAACGTATCAAAAGAATAATTTTTAAAGAATGAATGTGGCCCCATGGACAGTCCCAAATCCCCCCCCCCCCACTCCCCACCCCCCCCACCCTTCCCCCTTTCAAAACCGCTGCTCTAGGCTCCAGTGGCAGATGATTCAGACAGATTTGTATACCAGGGATAGGAATTATGGGTCTAGGTGAGGCACAGGAAGAGAAACCCACTTGAAAGCACGCAAGGCCTGCCAGCTGAGAAACCTGCTGAAAGACTCAAAGAGAGACAAGGATTAACGGACTAGAACGAGCCCCAGTAAATCCACAACCAGGGTCCGTCTTTACATCGCTCTGTCTGCAAAGCCTATCCCCACAACAATGTAACTTATCCCCGTTCCGTCTATCGCTGAATTATATTTTGACAAAGCTTTTGTTCCCACATTAGGGAAATGTGGGCAGATGATCCTTTATCTGTGACCTTTGTCACAACACACCGCGGTTTTACACACTGTTGTAGACGGGTCACATCGACTAGACACACTTGCTGTTAGCATATCTAATTTTATATCACAAAACCTTGTTTTGTTTAAATTGGTACTTATATTATTACGTCATTTAAATTATGTAATTAATTGTAATTTCTAAACTGCTTAATTTTAAATAATTATGCACTTTTACATGACATACCTGCAGTACCCTGATTTTCTACTTCACAATATGTAATAATTGGTTAAATGCAAAAACTTAAGTGCAGAGAACAATTGATCTTTCCCAAGCCCCGCCCCTTTCACCTGTCCTACCTAGTTACTGTAACTAGGTAGGACAAAACACCATAGAATGTATTACAGCAAAACAGACAGTTGACAGATGGAAGGTTCCTCAGATTGAATAAATGCTCAACTGTTATTGGAGGACAAGCAAAAATGGGCAGGGCTTGGGAAAGGTCAGTTACCCATAAAAGCAAACTGTGCTAGCTAATAAATCCAAAAACATTCATCACTTTCATCAAATTCCAGAGCATGACCTTATGAGACCACTATCAAGGTTCATGTAACATCAATTTAGGTGCAGTTCAGCAGAACCAATATCTCAATGACGGCCAATGTGTAGCTATGTTGGCTCGGTACAGGGACCACTTTAAGCAGTGCACATTCTCATTCTACCAATGACCTGTTGGCTCTCACTTAAGGCTGTGATTTATGACTTTGCAGGTTAGGTCATTCAAGTGACCCCTAGAGTAAATACATGGCAAGTGAACAGATCTAAATATAATGTATTGCCTGCATAGGCCACTTAATACACTATAGCTACCTAATCTTGTATGACACTGCAATCTTTACTGGGGAATTTCACACCTGCAGGTTTTAACAATTATTTATAGATGAATGGGGAATTGACATTTATTAATATGGGAAAAATCTACATGGATGCTTTAAGCATATACTGTAATGGCAGATGTGAGTGTGGTTGCAGAGTATCAACTACATCTAAAACCACAATAGTGTGTTTAAAAGTGCAACATTATCATCATTTAAAACATTGTGCTGCGTGGAGGTCCGGCAGTGATACCACCCTGACTGAACCACCTGTGTGCTGTCATTACCTCCTCTCCACTGACAGGACGTGATGACAGATGACAGAGGAAGCAGCTTCCCCTAGGGAGTCCATTTTAGCCTTTTGGTGATGAAACGGAAGTGAGGAAACCATTCGGTACTCAGGGGATCCTCAAAATAGTTACCGTCAGACGACTTATCAGTCAGTGGCTGTAGTTATTTCAAGGAAGTTATCTCCTTAAAGGGGGGTATTACATAAGCTGAGGTTCCTGTTCTCTACAGACAAATCCCACCTGTAGCATCTGGTGTGTGCGTGTGCATGTGTGTGTATGGTGGGGGAAAGATTAAGCTTTTTAAATTGCGTTAATAGTAAATACAGTACTGTAGAACATAACAACACACATTTAGATTATAGCTCAGAAACACCTGGATCAAACGAACAGGGCAGGCTAGTGCTTTAGTCCCAGCCAAAAGGTCATGGGTTCAATTCCTGACTTGCCATGCCTTCCTGTTAAGTATCACTGACCATAAAAGCCCCACCTGCTCCTTAATAATTCAACTTGAATTGTACGTTAAATTGGATAAACCTGTTCCATTACAGAATTCTAATTCCGTTTGAATTTGTCACCTGCTCCACGCACTGCAACAGACCAGATCTGTTGATCATCACTGTAGTTCATCTGTGTTAAGGAATGTCCCTGTATAACCCCCTCTGGCATCTAATGAGACCCCCCACCTCCCTCCTCCATTGTATTAGATGCATACCAATAGGGAGACAGATTTGGGGAGACGCGAGCCTTGGAGGTATCTGTAACCCTCCCTGCTCTAAACCATCAAACGCACCCCTCACTGAGCGATGCGGCTGATCAAGATGTAGCCAGCTTTGCCCCATGTAAGCTGGCCAAGATCTATTGCTGAAGGCTCTAAATGATAGCCTTTCAAGAAGGACAGGCATGCCCCCTCCAAATGCTCCTTTTGTGCTCTCCACTAATCCCAGCCTGCACTTCAAGGCCCTTGCTCACTTCTAAGGCAGCAGCTACCAATTATAAGGAGGAAGCGAAAGGCCTGGTCTCCGTCTTTTTCCCTCCCCAGGTAGATACTGTATAATGCTTAGTAGATAAATGTGCTTGAACACATTTAGACCTGATTTACAAGCAATGTTGGGCAAGTTACTCAGGAATTGGAATACGTTACTATTTACTTATTACTTATTATTACAAACAGTAATACTATTTAGTAATATTACTTTACTCATTACTGGGTATTAAAAGTAATTAAGTTAGTATACACTACTATATTACTTTCACAATCACTACCCTGCCTCCCCCTTCTAAAACATGGGTGTGTAGCCAGCTCATTTTAGAATGTAATCCTCTTTATTGGAACAATAATTAACCTCAATAATTAACCTCAACAAAGTGAAAATATTGCAGCCTCTCAAACCAGATAATTGGACAGGTTGTTTCAATTAGCTTACCTTAAGGTTACTAGGACCCGAAAAATTGTAACACAGTAATGCAGCATTACTTGGATTAGTAAATATTAATTTTTGCTTTTTTGGAAAAATGATTTCCACTAATGGGAAAAGTAATAAAATTACAACTGCCCAACACTGTTTACGACTAATATAAAGAATGCATGGCCCAATGCACATATATGTGTGTGTTATACTTTTTAAAATTGTTTTATGGGTGGTCTTATTCCCAGAGTTCCCGCTCCAAGTCAAAAGTCTAATGCACTGCATTAGAACATCTTTATATATTTTTATCCAGAGAATCACCTTTGTTGTGTAATTCACAACAAAGGTGATTCTCTGGATACAAATACGTACGCTATACAGCATTACCAGTAGCCTATAGCTCCATGCACACTGAAAACAAGCCTGCCTATAAACGACAGCCGGCAACGAACCTGAAAGGCCGCTGCTTATTTGCAATACAAGCGTTCAAACAAACATCCGAGTATGTGCAAGTGTTCAGTGTTGACTGTGATAGTAGAGTCTCTCGACCCAAAACACCGCCGTGTGTCAACTATAAGCACGATACAAGGATACATGCACCCTGTCTGGGTGGACCGTGCTCTTTCTCCCTCGCGGCCGCTGTAACCACTGCGGATTCTGCTCGGCCGTCCGCCGTTCAACAGATCTTGAAAACAAACACATAACATCGCGTCACTCCACTCCAACTGCCCTTTGTGCGAATGCATTTCCGTGGCATGACGCAATTCGCGTGTGTGCGTGTGTGTGTGGGTGTGTGTGTGTGGGGTGTGTTGAAGTTCGCGTGTGTATGTTTTTTTTTTGTCGTTCGCATTGCCGATGACTGACAGGCAACAACGTACAGAGGGCTACATCATCGCGAAAAGTGTTGACGTGCCCCCATATGAAACAGTCAGAGGCCTGTTTTATTATAAGAACATAGGTTCACACGGGCCTTGGATAATCTGAGACGCACAAAAACATGATTACACAAAGAAGAGGGAGCCCGTTTGGCCTAAAAACAAATCTGTAGGCTAGGGTAGGCGATCGGGCGAAATCGCTGGGCATTATGCTGAGTTCAGGCGAGGTAAAGGGCAGCATTGAGCCAAGGGTTTATTTAACCTGAGACCAATTAAAACATTTAGCTTCATTTAAAATTCCAATAGCCTAGACTAAGCACTATGATCGTATGCCGGCTACAGCTGTCTGATGGTATGAACCAGGCAGTGATAGGCTAGCAGCCTTGTTATTCTAACCCCTACTGATCTCAGCGTGGAACAGCTTTTCAAACACTTGTCAGTTGGCTTAGCTACAACAGTAGTCTTGCTGGGGGTTTAAATCGTTTTTTCATGTTTTTTATTATTTAATTTTTGTTATACTTTTTTATTATTTTTTTGGAAAATTGTAATAGTAACTGGAAATCCTTTTTTTATGTAATTCTGAAGGAAAATGTGCAATATAACTGGTGTTAGGATAACCACCCATAATTCCAACTATGTTAATCCTAATGGTGAAAATATAATATAAGAAATCATCAGTAGCTCTCTGACTTGTGCCAGGCCAGGTAGGTAAGGCTCTGCTCTCTGACTTGTGCCAGGCCAGGTAGGTAAGGCTCTGCTCTCTGACTTGTGCCAGGCCAGGTACGTAAGGCTCTGCTCTCTGACTTGTGCCAGGCCAGGTAGGTAAGGCTCTGCTCTCTGACTTGTGCCAGGCCAGGTAGGTAAGGCTCTG
>JAODOY010004291.1:0-11034 GCA_025399855.1 Forbesichthys papilliferus
CCCTCTATCACATGAAACACACACAGATACATAGACGCAGGCAAGCACACACGCACACACACACACACACACACACATGCACACACCCACACATTTCTCTACTCTCCCTAATAGCTTTTGTCAACCCATTATATACCTTCCACCAAGCAACAGCAGGTTGCCCAATTTTGCGTAACTCCCTAACACGAGCATATTACGGCAGTGGTGGAAGAAATGGAGGTGCGGTACAGGCGTCCAAGTTCAGTCAACTCACTCCAACATTGACCCACAGTCGCTACGTTACGTTCACCAAATAAATGCCTCCACCCATTTCACCTACAGTGGCTACGATGTCAGAGACGAAGCACGGCAGAAGAATGATTAATCCCGCGTGTCTCACCCCACACTGTGAATTAGAGAGCACGGGTCGAAACTATTTTCCTTGGTAAGCGGGAGCGCGCTTGTGGCTAAAAACTGGGGCAAACACTGTTTATCATCTGCCCGACGACAGCCTTCCTAGGGGCAAATTAACCACGCATGCCGTATCGACTGGCACTGCTCGGGATTCAGTGCCCCTTCAGTTTGATTAATCTCCCAGTGTTTCTGTTCCAACTCCATCAAAGTAATCTAAGTGAAGACACGTATGCTACAGCGTCGAACTGTATGCACGCATGGGACGTTATAGGCCTACCACAAACGCGCCGTGCGTACGAACAACTTACTTCATGACTTTGGAAAATGTACTAGAACTAGACATTCAAATATATAAAATATAAGCTGCGTGGCGATGAAACCATTAAACTGTAATTTACTACTAATGCTATTTTGTAGCACATGATGTGTCCACATGCTGTCGCTCTGCAAAATGACACCTCCGGTAGCGTATAACTGACTGCCTGTGACCGCTTGCACAAGTGTCATTCATTTAATGAGAGGATTTTAAGACTAGAGTGGTGCTCCACAATGGACTGTCACACAACAAAATAAAGAGCCAGCTAAATACATAAAGCTGCCTAAGATAAACGCACAAGAATATTCGTGGGCCAACAAAATACCAATATCAAATCCTCACAACTGTAAAATAGTAAGCCATTTAGTCAGTTTTTGATTTGTATAGGTAGACGTATAAGAATGCGTTCTTATAATTCTATTTGACCGTCAATATAGGAATTTAATTTATTTACAATTATTTTTATGCTTTTATTTATGGTTTAATGTTAATGCTCACCCATTATGATGTATGCTATGATCAGTATTGCTGTAAATGCACTATTCTGTTTTGATCATAGATATATAATAACTGGGTAATGTAGGCTACTCTATATTATTAATACACCATTATCTGTCGTTAATAGTTATTAATTCCTGTCATGTTGTGTATACTGTAGTTACATGTGATATAGCTTACGCTTGCAAAACATTTCTAAATTATAAACTTGTATTTTGTATTTTGATTATGTAGTAGTAGCTTCCGGTTGTGACGTCACGGAGGTTCAGCAAAGATGGCGGCCTCCTGTGTGCGTTCTGTCAGCTCCCTTCTCGGAAAATGTGGGAATATCTGCTGCAAACAAATCACCTCGCAGTGGATTCGACAGGTAGTGAGGTTTTCTCGCATAGCATTCAAAAGCACGAACCCATCTGAAAATGAACTAGGGAATAGAAACAACACGACGTGTGTTAACGTCCTTGACATGTGTGTGTGATGATGGTTTAGGTACCTTAGCGCTTGTTTTCATGCACCGCTGGCTGGTTGCTTGTGTTTGTCAAGTGTCAAAATATTGCATATTTATAACTTGCTCTGGTTCCCCAGGACTCTTTCTACAGAGGTCTCAGGGTAGAGATAACAGGAGACGTAGCTTCTAGCATTAGTGTGAGATCTACTTAATTTAGTAGCCTAGTACACCAGCGTCGCTTACTTTAGTGTTTACCAGTGCGCTCACTGGCATAACAATGCAACGGACCCATACTAATTATCGTCTGAAACTACACCTGCTAAGAACGTCTGTGAAAAAAATCACTGAATCTGAAAAAAGTGTCCGTTCTGGGTTACATAGTGAATTTGATATTTCTGCTGCAATTACCTTTGGGGATGATGGAAAAGGGGTAATATATGTATTTATTATGGGTAAAAACGCTCTTCCCAGGTAATCAACAGGCAGCTATGCGTCAGTTCTGCGCTCTGCAGGAAGAACCTCGCAGCAGCTGGACCGGAGAAATTCACAATCGAGTTCGTCCAAAAGCAGGTGGAGGAATTCAACATAGGGAAACGACACCTGGCCAATATGATGGGGGAAGACCCGGAGAACTTTACCCAGGAAGATGTCGATGTAAGAGACACAACAGACCATAATTGTGTGTGTGTGTGTGTGTGTGTGTGTGTGTGTGTGATGGCTATTAAGGAACTAATTAGCTATTTTCCAAGTTACAAAGTTATATGAATTACCAAAAAAGATATTGTGGACTAACTTTGCTACGGCATGACCAGAGGCTTTTATTGCTGTGAGATAATAATTGTTTTATCTTGGTCTTACCCCAAATACTCATAATATTTCCTCATAGTTAATTTGTCCTTTTCAAATGTTTTGTGTCGGCTGGTATGTGTATATTTATTCCGGAATAATATTGCCCCGTGATTTATAGTTTTCAAGAATCTCTCCAGGTTGTAGTTCCAATGTAGTTTGCAAGGCCCAATGCCAGTGTAATGCTACATTGAGCATGATCACACCATGATTAAAGAAATCACCAAATACCTCCTTGCATTTCGCTAGCTTACCCCGTTCTCTGTGCGTGAACGGTAACTCTTATATTCTGATTCTTCTACACAACCCTGGCTCCGTAAATAGGAACATAAAGATAAAAATTGCAAGGCGCCACCTGACCACCGGGGGAGCAGTGCAGGGTTAGGTTCACAAACGGTTTCAATGTACGGCTCCCCAGATGGACTTGTGACAACAATTCCTCTGGCATGTCAGATTACTGGGGACCCACAGCCCTGCATGTTGTAGATGTCTCCCTGCTCCAACACACCTGATTCACATGAATGGCTCGTTACCAGACTTCAGCAGATGACGACCCATTCATTAGAATCAGAGACATCTAAAACATGCAGGGCAGGGTCCCCCCCAGGACCAGGGTTGAAGACCTGCCATAGGGTGCACCCCCAAGCTCTGCCCCCCACATTGGAAACACATTGCCACAGCTATAGGATAGTGTGGTGCGGTCCGCACCACTTTGTTGATGTTCCTATTTACAGAGCCAGGGTCGTGCAGATACACCAGATTATCTTGCATGCCGGACGGAGCAGCTAGTGGACTGAGAGGACATATCAGCTGAGTGGAACGTGTATTAGCTTTCCATTGCTGACTGCTCCTTTAGTAAAGCTGTTTACCGCGGTTCAGACCGAGGCTAGAGCTGTCACAACTGCTAGCTGCGGTGCTCAGATGTGTTCTGCGTTAGCCACCACAGGCTAACTTCTGGCTATTACGCTCCGTCAAGGAAATTTAGCAACGCCAAAGCAAAACAAATGCAGATGAGGCTCCTGGCGAGCGTGCCGTCTCCCGGCGCTCCAGTCACTTAACGGCGTTACAACCCCCCCCTACCTCCACCCTTGGGGGCCCACCTCGGCCCCCCGCGCTCTCAGCATCCCTCCGCGGCTAATGGAGAGAGCCGTTAGTGGCCGGCTGTGAAAGCCGGGGCGACGGCTGAGAGGCTCGGGGGGGGGGGGGGGGCAGTAGAGTAGCCCCTCGCTTTCACACACACACACATACCGTCAGATTCCCCCCTCACCTATCTTTTTGGGTCCCTGTTCCTCAACAGGGATGGTAAATTAGCCACAAAGAATCAGATGGACATTTGGAGACAGGCTGTGGAAATAAAGATGCCTGCTAAATTCGCTTGTGGCCAATCTAACTAATCTGCTTTTGCTGCCGTCCTGGCAGCTGGCCAGCCCGTGTGTGGCATAAAGAACAACAACATTTTTGCTGCTAAAAAGTAAATATTTCTGAAATAGTGGCGTGGAAGCCGCAGTGGTTAATGGATAGCAGCTAGCTTGAGATGTTTTGTGGCTCCCTGCCTGTTTCATGCCGTACTGGTGAAATTCTTGTATGTATTTATATTTCCCCTCAATTCTCTTGTTTGTCACTTTGACACACTGTTCATCCTTGTTTGCCTAACAGGACTAAAGGTGCTTACACACGATAAGCGATAAAACAGCTTGTCAGCTGGCTGTGCCATTGTCTTTCTAGGGAGAGAGCAGTGGTGCTCAACTAGTATGCAGTACCGCTACCACTATGGTGTCACGCTTATCTTGAAATTGCCACCTAAGTTAAAATTAGTTCAACTTTGATTTCGGTTGCCGCTGACTTGTCAAAGTGCAACCAATGAGATAACAGTTGTTATGTCAATGACAGAAGCGGTGAAATAACAGACCTATACTCGGCCCTTAATGGTTTTTTTTCTGGTTAATATTTTAGGTTTAACCTCTAATTCAGATTATTGGTTAAGTTGGATGTTCAGACTGCAAAAATACAATAAACAATATTTTAATTATAATTTTTACATCGGCACAAACGGTTCACAAACACAATATTGGTGTAACAAAATAATTTTCTTTATTTTCCTTTTAAAATTTGTTTAATTATTGAAATGCCTATATTGCTAGGAAAAATATAGGTTCATTGTTAAGCAAGGCTTTAGCTAGCGGGAGTCTGTTCTTCAAACTGCAAAGTGTAGCGTCCTAGAGAGTGATATAAAATAAATGATGTAAACACTAGGTGAATAAACAACCAATAAGACAAATGCGACCATAAAATAAAAGTCACGTACAACTCTGACATATTTAAAAGCAAAGGAAAGTAAGTGGGGTTTAAGTTGTAAGGGCCAGTCTGACCTGAAGAGGCAGACCATTCCAGAGTCTCCATGGGCTGCCACACAGAGGGCTCGATCTCCCGTATTTACTTAGATACTCTAAGGACCTGTGCCTCTCCCCTGGACTCCTGTCCTGGTCTCCTGTCCTTCTATCCCTGGTCTCGTGCCCTTCTATCCCTGGTCTCCTGTCCTTCTTGCCCTGGTCTCCTGTCCTTCTTGCCCTGGTCTCTTGTCCTTCTATCCCTGGTCTCCTGTCCTTCTTGTCCTGGTCTCCTGTCCTTCTATCCCTGGTCTCCTGTCCTTCTTGTCCTGGTCTCCTGTCCTTCTTGCCCTGGTCTCCTGTCCTTCTATCCGTGTGTCTCTCTTTCCATCCCTAACTTTCCCTCTCTCTTCCATCACTGTCACACACCTTTCCTTCCCCTCCATCTTTAAAACAGCCCCCCCCCCCCTCCCCCCTCCCTGCCTTCTGTTGTAGTGGTGACATTCGAGGCGGCAGCCTGCTCCGTCCGCACAACACCTGCTGCCTCACTAATTGAACCTAGAAAGGCAGGAGAAGGGACAGCCAGATATCTGTGTGTGTGTGGGGGGGGGGGGGGGTTAAGCTTGACAACAAGTACAATGGGACACACACACACACTATATTTCACACGCGCTTTGCGCACCATCTGTAGCACTGCTAATGGCGCTGAAGAACGACACACACACGCACCCCTGAAGAGAGGGTGAACTCGGATTGAACTGTTGGGTGACCACTCCGTCCTCTTCTCACTGCCATATGTCAGCGTGCTCCTCTAACTTATGTCGTGCACGCACACAGAGAGCCAGGCACGCACACAGACGCCTCCTCTCGCCTCTCCTTGAACTTGGCAAACAGCTTGAGGTTTGTTTTCCTGTCACATAACCTTCCCTCTCCTCACAGAGAAGCATCGCCTATCTGTTCCCCTCCGGCCTGTTTGAGAAGAGAGCGAGGCCTCTTATGAAGGTGAGATCTCTGTCCGGGGTCACACGACTATTATTGGCACTGTTTAAAGGGGTTCAAAGGTCAAATGGCCTATACCTATATTTGACTTTGTCTCTTTTTTTTTTTTAATTACATTTTTTTGGACAGCACCCAGAAGACATATTTCCGAAGCAGAGAGGTGAGAAAGCAGAGCTGTTTCTTTTAAATGTTTTTAACATCGTGTGTGTGTGAGAGAGATGTACAGTATATTCATAAACGTCTATTGACCTTTTGTGTACATAATACTGTGCACATAATGTGTGTGTGTGTGAGAGAGATGTACAGTATATTCATAAATGTCTATTGACCTTTGTGTACATAATACTGTGCACATAATGTGTGTGTGTGTGAGAGAGATGTACAGTATATTCATAAATGTCTATTGACCTTTGTGTACATAATACTGTACACGTGTGTGTGTGTGTGTGAGAGAGATGTACAGTATATTCATAAATGTCTATTTACCTTTTGTGTACATAATACTGTGCACATAATGTGTGTGTGTGTGTTTATTTATTTGCACACTATATATTAACGATATATACTATAACACTGTTTTATGAACGAGAATAAAGAAAACCCCACTTCCTCTCCCCCCCCAAAGCTGTCCAATGGGGAGCCGACGGGCGGCCGTTCCACTTCCTGTTCTACACGGGCAAGCAGTGCTACTACACGCTGATGCACGTGAGTGTTTGGTGTTCGCCTAAATCTCTCGGGTTGACCCCATCCGTTGTAACCGGGATGAAATGAACGTGTGTCTAAAGATTCAAATGAGCCCTGGATGTTAAACAAATATAAGAAGCTCCCAAGCTTCTGGAACAATCATTCACGGAACCATTTAAAAGACTAAATGTATCTGAATCGCTGTTAATTCTCATCACATAGGTCAAAAAAGTCCCCCGAAACAGCCTTTATGAACGTCACAGCCGTATCTGGCTGTGTGTCTGGCTGTGTGTGCCTGTGTCAGCTTGTGTGTGTGTGTGTGTGCGTTGGTCAGCTTGTCTGGCTGTGTGTGTGTGTGTGTGTGCGTGTGTCAGCTTGTCTGTGTGTGTGTGCGTGTGTCTGTCTGCGCCCCTGCTGTTGGTTTAAATAGGTGTGTTAGACATGCCCCCCCAGCCCCACCGTCACCTGGGTGTTTTCTTATTCCCCACCTTGCAGTCCAAGAGGCATCATTGCACACACACACACACACATGCACACGCACACACGGGTGCGGAAACGCACGCACACAAGCCCTCTTCTGGCAAAAACCTTGTGTGTGTGTGTGTGTCCCGGGCCACTGCTCCCGCTTGGGGGGGGCATTATCCCGCTCACTGCTCCGCTAAGCCCTTTATGGACAAGAGCTCTGGGGAACAACCAGATGATCAACACACACACACACATGCGTGCGCGGAGACCCTTCAAACGCTCGGTTCTCTCCTCCTCTGGAGCTGTCCTTCACACCACCGATGCAAAGCCCCCTTTCCCGTGGTCGCCATAACAACACGTGAGTCGTGAGCCCAGAAATCTTCTAGCTTGGGAGTACGTTGGCCAGGCCTCCGGCTAACCAGGCGCTAGCGGTTACTAGCACTAGCTAGTCAGTGCGAGCCGTTTTATTTATTCATTTAGCTCATGTTTTTTAAACGCAGGTGTCGCTTTTTGTTTTCGCGTTCGTCTACACGTCTCGCAGCAACCGAGCACTCAGCGTTACGAGCTCTGGGAGCTCCAGGACGCTCTCTCTGTCTCCAGGATTAAATGTATCGGTGCTGCTGTCTCTCTTGAAACCTCTCTCTCTCTCCTCCTTTCATCCATGCTCACCCCCCACCACCACCTTCCCATTCTTTATTTCTTTGCCCTCTCCCGTTCCCCCCCCCCCTTTCTTTTATTTTCTATTACTGTCTCCTTTTTTTCCCAGACAGAAAATTGGTTTTTGCTTGACACTGTGTGTGTGGCGTTGGTGTGTGCGTGCGTGCGTGCGTGCGTGCGTGCGTGTGTGTGTGTGTTGTTTCATCAGGGAAAGTGGTGTTGGATTAGGGGCAGTCTATCAGGAGGGAATTAAACAAACATCTGGTGAATAATTGACAGGGAAATGAGTTCTCACTCGGGCTGGGGGCTTGGTTGGGGAAGGGGGGGGGGGGGGGGGTGTTCTGGGTTCTGCCTTAGGGATGTGACCTGCATGCCAGCCTACCTCTGTGTGTGTGAGTGTGTCAATCCACAGATGTTTTATTATTGTTTATTATTTTTGCGTGATGTAAATGTTGTATTTATGTTATATGATGAAATTACTTGCGTAAATACGTAAAAATAATGTACTAACTTATTAGGTTGACTACCGTACGAATGTATTTCGAACTAAGGTCCCATAGTCAGTTGGCATGGCAACCCTACTGCATGGGGCAAACCTGGCAATTGTTATCTGGCTTGCCAACACGCCGCACCGCGGCCTGCCTGGCTGGTGGCCTCAGCTTCACATCAATCGCACGCACGCACACGTTCATGTGCACGCACACACACACACACACACACACACACGCACGTTCATGTGCACGCACACACACACACGTTCATGTGCACGCACACACACACACACACACACACGCACGTTCATGTGCACGCACACACACACACGTTCATGTGCACGCATACGTATGCACACACACACACACGTTCATGTGCACGCATACGTATGCACACACACACACACGCACGTTCATGTGCACGCACACACACACACGTTCATGTGCACGCATACGTATGCACACACGCACACACAACCGCGCATACACACTTGCGCACGCAAGCATACTCGCACACAAACGCACGTACAAAAATGCACACGCGCATACACACACACACACGATGCCAATTTAGACAAGCCCACCGCATGGCTAGCGGGCTTCGCCCCGCACGACAGCTCTCCCGTCTGTCTCTGTCTGTCTGTCTGTCTGTCTTTTTACTGTTCTGTCCCCAATGTGTGTGCTGGTACCGAAATCGACTGATGGTGAACATATCGGAGGCTAGAGTAAAGTTGAACGTGTTTTACTGTTGTCCTCATTTTTCTCAAATTTGTTTTTGTGTAACTGTAATGATACAAAATGATATACGATTAACTACACAATGCTATAAATCACGTTACCTACGCCAACAAATACATCTTATATGAATCACAGTGTAAGCTACGATACTGTAGTGTAATCTCATTTAACTTTTAAATGGCTGTACCATACATAACTTGTGAATTCCTGTATTATAGCATGTAAATAGCTGTACAGTATTTAGTAATGAAATTTAAATAAATTGCATGACGTTTTATATCTTAGAAACATAGAATGAATGTAATAGTTCGTTTTTTATATTGGATTAAATTTAGCAGAAAATTACTTTGTGAAGTAAGAGAAAATGCACAAAAAACATATTATCTTAGCATTCACAGTTGCTAGCATTTGTAATTTCAACTCTGTGTGTGCATCTGTGTGTCTGTCTGTCTGTGTAGTTCAGTCAATCCCTAACTCTGTTAGTTCTGACTGACAATGGGGAAGATCCCACTCTGCTTGTCCTATAGTGGGTCATTGTGTGTGACACGTATTGTTTGTTATGATTTCACATCATCAGCCTTTAGGTCAGTACGGTTTGACTTCTGCGCGTGTGTGTGTGTGTGTGTGTGTGTGTGCGCGTGCGCGCTCTACTGTGTGTGCACGCTCACCCTGACCTCTGTGGTCTCCTGGCTGCAGGACACCTACGCCAAAGTGCTGGGCGTGCAGAAGCACCAGGACCAGTTGAGGGCCAAGGGTCTGTTCTCACCAGACACCAGGCAGATGTGAGTGACCCCTGGACGCCATGGTAACGGGGTGCGGGGAGGGGGAGGGTCGATGTACAGTTCAACCCCCCCCCCCAACTGCGTGTGTGTGTGTGTGTTAGAACTCTAGGCACCGGCCGTTGGTTGATAAAGGAGGAGTTGGAGGAGCTACTGGTGGAGAACATCTCTGACCATGACGTAAGAAATGCCACTGGACCCCCCCTCCCTCCCCGTCCATGAGAAAAATAAATAAAAATAATAATATATATATTTATTATATACTGTATCATTTTTATTATATAATGTTATCAGTATTATATATACATACATACATACACACACACACTGCTGTAGTTCCATAGACAACCACTAGGTGGTGCTTCAACCACTGTTTTAGTATTGGTAAAGAATGCAGTGCCCTGCTTTCAACAGACTGTATTCTGTTGGAGTCAGAGTGCTCTAGGGCATCAGGTTAACTGCGGGTGTTTGACACCTGTCCTGGATGTTGCTGTAAATTGTAAATAAAAAATAATTGACTCGTATATAAAAGCATGATTGACTGCTAGCAAAAGTGCTGCTTTTTCAGCTTAAGCTATTCAATTAGTTTATTTGCTAAATCAAAGGTTTTGTGTTGCCAGTGTTTCGGCAGTTTGGCACAAGCCTGTCTGGACGCCACAGGAAATGGCTAAGTGTGTGTGTGTGTGTGTGTGTGTGTGTCCAGTACGTGCGCTTTATCCAGCTGATGGAGCGTCTGCTCTCCATGCCCTACTGCGCCACCGAAGAGCAGTTTGTGCTGCGTTACCGGCGGCAACTGGAGGTCCAGTCCACGAAGCAGGTCGTGCCACCGCTGGAGAGAAATGAGAATGGCGTGGCCTTCAGCACTGCAGAGGGTACGCACGCACGCACGTCAGTTAGCTCAAGATAATGTGTTTTTACTTGTCAAGCAGCAGTACCAACGTTCAGCTTTTAATTGAAAAGGATACTTTTTAATTCAAATAGCGTGTGTGTGTGTGTGCGCTCTCCAGGAAGGAGAAAGTCGTCCAACAGTTCAGTGGTCCTACGAGACAATGGCAGTGGGCAGATTACCATCAACAGCAAGGCGTTCCTTCATTATTTTCCTGTACTACAGGACCGGTAAGGGCTGTGCAAGTCTGCTGGTCTGTCTGCTAATCTAGTCCGTCTCATTTTCTTAAAATGCAAAGCGAAGAAAATGTTATTTATTTTTATATATGTATGTATGGATGGATGGATGTGTGTATATAAACATACACATTTTTTAAATTTAATTTAATTTAAAAAAAAAACTCATACATGTATATACCCATATATACAGTACATCACAAAAGTGAGTACACCCCTCACATATTTGCAAATATGTGAGCTTATCTTTTCATGTGACAACAATGAAGAAATT
>JAODOY010004292.1:0-11033 GCA_025399855.1 Forbesichthys papilliferus
TGTCAAATGGCTGAGGGAAGAAATAAACAGCAGCGACCACAACTAAACGCTCTGTACGTTCATGCTGGTGGCTTAGAGTGGTTTTCACTGTGATCCACCTTCATTAGGCAACAGTGCCAGACTGGTTTATTGCTGTGATTGTGGGAGTGGTGCGTTCATTAAAAAAATATAAATAAATAAAACAGCGAGTTACTCTCCAATTTATGGTGTTTGTCTTTTCCGAACATGAAAAAGAGGTGGCCATTCATCAAAGCCGTGTATACACAGGCGTGTGTTTGCGTTAGCTTATCAAGCATCGGTGCCAAAGGGTCCTGCGGGAGCACGATTCTGTGCCTGCAGCTTCTCAACAATTAGAGTGGTGATGTCGAGGTAGAGGAGGAGATCTGGCATGTCGCCTTCCTCTGTCACTCTTGCATTTCAATGTAAATGTCAGAGCGATTTATCCTGGACTGCAACTCCCTATAGGCAATACGTGGTTTGAATCGAGATGTTACAGTATAGCCACACACACACACACACACACACACACACGCACACACACGCACACACACACGCACACACACAGCAGCTGCACCTGACAGAGATATGTTGATTGTAATATATTGTCTATATTGTCATTATATAGCCAATATGCGTTTATACATGTAGCAATTGCACCTGATGTCATGCGACGAACAGATATATCCACAAATAGACATGAAGTGATGGCAATTAACTTGCTCTGCGGTACAAAGTACATTCTTTCCTCCATGCAGGGAAATTCTGTGTCACCCTAGGCGAGAAATGATAAGCCTGCTGTTCCAGGAAATTATGAAGTGCAGGAACCAAATAGCTGTCAACATAAATTAAGAAGAACAGCCACAGAGTAGATGTCCTCCACTGGGCCGTCCAAAAGCAACAACTCTTTCAAAGCCATTGGTAGCAACCCCACCTGTACCACCAACCAATGTGATCAATAACCTCAGAGACAGGGGTCTGAACCACTGACCAAAAAACACTACATGTTTTCTGGGAGTCAGTAATTCTCATTATTTTTGTTTTGTATTATTCAGTAATTAATGACATATCATACTGTAAGTAGTACTTGATATCGTATATAATAAAGCTAACAAACTTGTTTTCTTTAGAACAAACAGGCATCTACAGTGTATAAACTGTACAAATGTTTCCCAAGCTTAGCAACAGTGAGACCACCCTGATCTCGCGAGGCTAAATTGGATCCACAATTGGGCTAAAAATCCTGTTAGGTCCGATTTGCCTTTCCCGACAATCGCGGGGGTCGAGGCTGGTCAGAACCGATCACCTGCCCAAATCCTATCCTATAGTGTGAGGTGTTTACAGACCCAATATTACCGTTGCCAACTGCTGGGAGTCTCCCAAAATTCTAATTGTAAATATCAAACCTGACTTGAAATCCTGTAATGTGAATGGTACAGCCATTGGAACGCAAGCATTATACATACATATATATATATATATATATATATATATATATATATACAGTGCTGTCTTCCGAGCCAGATGGACAGCATACACGATACAGGATCAATTAGGAGAAATATGGGCACATTATGAGTGCTTGTTTAATATTTCGTGCAAAACATACCATAACAACAGAAAAAGAAAAGAGGGGCCGAAGTTGCATTGGTTTTGGGTGTAACAGGTGAGCTATTTGTTACCGTACAGTTCAAGTTGCTAGCCTTTAATGTGCCATGCCTTACCTTTAAGCGCTGTTAAGATTTCAAAGCGCACTACAAATTGAGCATAAGGTATATAAAACCTCTGCCATACTGCACCATGGTGGTCCATACCTGATGCAAAAACAACAACATAATATAGTACATGGTCCATTTACTGTAAAACCCCCAATGTGGACAAGTCAACATCTTACTGGGACACAACTTTGGATGATAAATGTATCCTTATTAGAAAATCAAGGATTAGGAATTAGGGATCAGACGAGATGGCTGGGTAAAACCATTATGATTTTGCAAGCTCCGCCTCTGCACTTTGCTTTTGGAACTGCCAAATGTTGAAGTTGGTCCAATCAGAAATAGTTGATTGTTTAAAATGTTTAAATTGTTGATTGTTGAAGATGGCCCAATCTCCTGATAATCACGTGTTTGTCAATCAATTGGTTTTCCAATTGATAGTTGTGATACTCGTAAATGAAGCAAATTGTAGAGGCTTGTGAAATCAGTTTTACCCAGGATAAAGAAGGACTATGTTGGAAATAAGAAAATCAACATGACAGCAAGGGGACCTTAAAATATCAACATCAATGCCAACGTCACTGGATTTCATTTTGTCCCACATCCCTGCATTCTGATTTGATTCTCGTGGTTTGATTACCAAAGTTGTCTCTTTGGACACACTGAAGCATAGTCAAACACACACACACACACACACACACGCACAGACAAACAAATTGAGTCCATGAGATGTAATCAAAACTATGTTATGAATATAGCCCTGTTATGAATGCTACACTGAAAGAAATTACAGCCAAGCACAATTTCCTGTGGCCTGTGACAAATAGTTTGACAGATTTTAAAGAAAAAATGGGAATTGCAAGTCAAAGAATTGCTGTAAGGTTTTGTAAGGGACCCCCTGCATATAGCTCTTATCTCCTTTCTCTGTTCTCCCGCACAGTTTTCTCTAGAACATTCTCGTCTTGTTGAATAAATGGATGTAGTAGGACTCAACACTGCTGCATTTTGTGGACCTGGATGGATTGTACAGTATGTAAGCAGGGAGATTGGGTCCAGTGTTCCCTTTAGACTTAAGCCTTTGGTGTTCAGTGATAAATGCCTCCTGTGTGGTAATACGGCATGATTAACGAACACAGCCCAAAGCGTGATCCCTGCTTTCCCTCCTCACTGCACCTGAATCAATCATCTACATGGAAAGGCCACAGTCTCTAGTGCCGGAACAGCCGCTTAGAGCTTAGCTTTCCCTTTCTCAGTTAAGGAGAACAGCCTTGACTCTGGGATTGACTTTCAAAGATAGCAAATACAGTAAAAGTAGATCCAGCTAGATTTTGCAAGAGCTGATGAACATCGATTTTTCATCAGCTGTTCAGACCGACTGACAAAAGTCATAAGCAAATGTGAAAAATCAAAACCACATGAAAGCTGATGTGTAAGAAGAGCAATAGAGGACAATTTCCGGTTAAATTTGAATTGTATCTTAAATTTGCACTTCAATCAGAAGCAAAATGTAAAATAATCATCACTGCGAGGTGAGATGGACTCACTCAGCTTTAGGAGTGTACATATTCACAAAAAAGACTCAAACAGTATCTGCAGTTTGTTTTTTGATTTTCCACTTTGTATCTGCACTTATTGATCAAGATCCATAATTTAATATGTTTACCTGAACCCTCCTGATCGACATTCACCAGCGAGGGAAACAGTCAAAGGTGTAATGTAATGTACTGTATTGTATAGCCCCCGTATTTATTATTATTTCTTTAAATATATATATATATATATATATATATATAGCGTTCACATATGTCAGACACAGGCTCAGACAATGCATGAATGGATATCGAAATGCCCTTGCAATTGTAATGTCAGAACAACTTAAAGAACAACTTGCTACTTGTAGGTAAAGTAAAAAAAAAACAGTACTTATATGTAGATTGCTGCTTTGACTACTACTGTACTGTACGTTTTCCTCGGCAATACGGTAATACATTTCTCTCTAGTAATGCAAACATTCCATCATTACTACTGACGGGAGTGACTACTGTATATAAGACCTGAAACTTCAATTGCTGTGTTATTTTATAAAAAATGATATGCATATTTTCCATGCAAACATTAAAACTTGTAACTGCAAGCCTCAAAACATCACACCGGCGCCGAGGTGTCAACGTGCTAGGCCACGCACAACAGAGTTAAGTCCGAAAGTAGCACCCCACTGAGCGTGTCGCAAGATCACATCAATATTACAGTGGCCATCTATAACAATCTGCAGCAGCCGTTTTACAAACAGCCGTGAAACCATATAACTGGAGGGCAGATTATGGCAGTGGCACAAGCAGTCAAATCAATCTCCTTGCGTTTCTGTGCGAGTCGATAGTGGGCCCGGGTGAGGCTTATTAGTCATGTTGGCACCCTACATTGGACTCCTTGGGCCTATAACAACCTCACTAAATTCCCTGCACATCACTTCACAGTCAACTTGTCTCTTATGTGACCTTGCAAAGATAATGCCCTATATGCTTGTTGAAATCTGAATCAATTCACATTTGTGTCACATATTGGATTAATATGTCTGCGTTTATACCCTGAAATGTCTATTCCTTAAAGGTACACTGCTCAATTTGTCTCCAGAATTGCCCATGTGCTTGAAACCAGCATTAGAAATACCATGTTTTGATTTCAAACTCGATAGTCCATGCCGCTCTAAGGTGCACACTTCTCTACTCCTCATTGTAGACCATTATGTTATAAAATATAAACAGTAAGCTGGGGCAAACAATGTTAAAGGTAAAGTAAGTAATTCTCGAGAATGTTTGCTATCTTCAAATCAAAACAAAAACACCTCTTCCTTCAATGTCATAGGATGCTCCCTCAGAAGCTCCGCCCCACATTGGAAACGCATTGCAAAGGCTAAGGCATTGTCGTTGTGAGCTGTGTTTGTGTTTCTATTTATGGAGCGTGTGTAGAAGTACCGGATTCATTTTTCAACACACACAGGAAATTGTAAAATAGCTGAAGATATTTGGTGAATTTGACAAAAAGTATATTAGCTTATGATTGCTTACTATAGGTTTTGTCACCTATAGTACCTTAAAATATGGATGGTTCCTGGATAAGTAAATTGTGTAGCTCCAGTAACAATGTTTCTTTTACAATTCACATTAATTCTCAGCATTACAAATGCAATAAATGCATCCCTGTTAAGACAGAGAGTCGGACGGAAGCCTGCACAGAATCACAAACGAGGTAGAGTGGGCAAACACTGACGAGAACCAACTGATCGCTGGATTTCCGAGAGCGGAACCGGAAGCTCTTTGTTGCAGTCTTTCATCTGGGGCTGCGGGAGTACCCACTTCCACTGAGAGACATCAGATTCCTATGATGAGGTTGATGTGCTGTATCACAACACAAGCTGGGCCATAATGCTGCTCGTTCCACACCATCACGTTGTGGTGCCACAAGATGTTACTTTACTCTACAGTGCAATATTGTTGCTAGCATGGATTTTCGATCCATACTTATTATACTGTGGACAGGGGCAACATTATTTTTACTGCAAAATACAGGGGGAAGGTTGTGTATAGAAATGGATTCTCAGGGGTGCATCCTTTGTTAATGGGGAATAAATATATTGTTCAGTCAGCAGCATGTTTTCCCATACGATCATCAAAAAAAAAACAAACAAAGACGATATAGGGATGATATAATGCATCATTTTATTAACAAACAACGCAGGTTTTACTTCTCAATGTAAACATGCAAACCTTGAATTATCTGCACTGGCTATGAAACGGAATTAGAAAATGCACACATGCACCAATTTATAAATGTAAGAAAGTCTGTCCTGCTCAGTGAGATCATTCAAACGTCTCGCAAGAGGTGATTCGGAGACGTTGATGTGTGGGGCATATTTGGAAAATGTTTATTTAACAGGAGGAAAAAAAAAAAAACCTTGAGGGCAGCAGACCTGTCTTGGTTGAAGTGGACTGTCATGCATGCAGCATGGTAAAACAGAGCCACTAAAAGCTCCGTCAAATGCTTCTTCATAGGACATACTCCATGTCGACACTCATCTGTCAATCAGTGTGTCCACATCCACAGCCAAACATGTATAGCACCGAAGCCTCATTAAATAGGATGCCGTATAATGTAAGGGTGCATGCAGGGAGTCAGATGTTGAAGAAATACGTTGGCACAATGTGTTGATGTGTGGTAGTGAATGTGATGAGCCAGCATGAAGGTTTTCGTCCCATGTTATGTCGTTTTTGGTGTAGTGACTCATTGGTCCGTCCCTGTCTCTCGGAAAGGCACCACACACGTTTCCTGACGTAATTGCCTTGCCATGACTGACTGGTCAGTGTGAACCAATCACAGCAGATCAACTGAAATATGACTTTGCAGAAGGTCCAATTGCTTGTCTTTTAAATGTATAATCAGCTATTGAAAGTTAAATGTAATACGCTTTTTGTAAAATTTAACAAAATATCTTCTTGCATTTCTCTATTTATTTGATAAAATAATCCGATACTTCCACACAGCCCTGGCTCCGTAAATAGTAACATAAACAAAGTGGCGAATACCGCTCGTATCAACACAGCCGTTGCACTACATTTTGCTTTACAGAGCATTTCGACATGTGAGGCATCCCCGCAGAGGACCGCGGAGCGATACTGTTTTGTTTTGAACTCGAAGTTAGCAAGAATGACTGACCCTGCCTTTAATTTATGGATGGTGTGGCATTTCTGATTTGTCAACTATTGTCCAATCAGAGCTTTTGTTCTAAGAACCACTGATAATGTCATTACAGTGTGTAACAAGGGTAAACAGTACAAAATAACTATGGCTTTCCAGTTGCTTTTCAGTGTTGGGAGGACATCTACTGTAAGTTAATGCTATGTTTGAAATAAATCAGACAATATGACAGCATATAGCATAGACTGTTGTATATTATTATTATTATTATTATTAATCAGTGATATACTTATTTATATAAAACATTTTGTTATTGGTGATTTTTATTAATTAGTAAACCACAGTATTGGTTCTTGCAAGCCTGTACAGCAAGGATCCGTCCACTTTGGTCAGGGGAGTCATGGTCATGTAAGGCGAAGGTGACTTTTCCTGTGCTTAAATTTCCAAGTGTGCCAGGCACTCGCTCAACCACTGGATCAAAATGGAGAGTGGTGCTTGGCCACTGCCCGCCTTCCCCATAGCATAACTTACCTGTCACCGCCTCGCCCCAGATAAGAACAGATGACCTTTCTCCAGGTTGTTATGATAAATCAACTCCGGCAACAGTTATTCCAGGCGCAGACCTTTCCCTCAAGCCTTACAGGTATCAACTGAGAATTAAGTAGCCGAGCATCTGTGCCGGCAATGGCATTTTCTCTGTCACTGTTTGATATGTCAATCTGTCAAATACGCAGAGACGCGTCAATGACACACGCAGACACACATGCAAACACACGCACACACACATACACGCACACACACACTTAATACACAGCAACAAACAATCATTCCAGCTAGTCTGCATCGTTGATGGATGGTATTACAGGAAACATTTCATGGTGGTCTCTGACCATTCTTCCCTTAAATGAATGCTTATCAATATTACAGTAATATCCACTGGTCACACATCATAGAAAAATAACATGAGGACTGCAAGATCAATAGATGTTGTTATACAATACAAATATGTCACATTAATCAAATAAGTAAAATACTGCACTCAGAGGAGGTAAAAAAGAATACAAACATACAGTAGGTGGATATATTACAGTACATGGGATAGAGCACATTGTGTAATGTGACTGCCATGTTCCATGTTATTGGGGCCATACAGTGTGGGGAGATATACTGTATCCTTAATTGAACACCGCAACTGCAAATTACTTTGGGTGCTCCTTTCATCCATGTACAAATATACACTCTCTATTCAAAGTGCAGAGGGCAAACCTTGTTGGATTCTGCTGAGCTAATTCATGTTACCTGCCTGACCTACTACAGCATCCAGAAACCCAATGTTGGGCGTCTGTAGGACAACGTAGAATGCTGGGCCGCAGCATGCCAGCTTGGTATAGCTGAAGTCATTATCTTCAAAGCAATACTCGTGAAGTTGCTGATAAAGCAGCACTTCAACACACGCTAAAGAATCTATGGCAGAAATGTCAAACTTTTCCACGATAACTTTTTTATAGAGCGTTTAAAGCATCGGAGTATAATATTCTTTACTCAATGAGAGGGGAAATGGTGCCAATGTTAATTGCCCTGCTGATAATAGTATTCAAGCCACCAAGCGTACCTCTTGGGAGTGTGACTCAGTGTAGCGGCTGACTCACTCCCATCAACCTGATAACTACATTTATCTGGACCAGGGTGAGCTGCCTCCACGCTGCGTCTGCCTACCCCTGACATGGGTCTGGGGAGCCGTCTCCCTCACATCTAAACACATCCATGGGTCAGAGACTTTAGTTTCCTGACAGGGTGTCTGGAGTCCATTCAAGATGGTGGGCAATTCAAAAGGCTCATCATATAATGTTACAGACCCAATTAAAACATTTCCTGGAAGAAAAATAATAATGAAGCCATGGATCACCAAGGAAACCTATTAGATATTTGCACTTTTTTTTAGCATAACCCACACAAAAACGTGATACATTTTTTTACTGTAACTGGCAAATTAATGGTGGTTTCACCATACAAGAACGGAGCCAATATAATGTACATTACCCAAGTCCTACTGCACAAATGCATTTCCAGACAACTTTTACTGGAGCATCATATCCTGGCCAACCACCCGACCAAACTCAACCCCTTAATCTTGCTATAAGAGCTGAATCAGACTATTGGAGGTTCATATTTGCCGGACCAGCAAATATTTGACAGCAGTGTCAGAGAAGCGCCTGCCATGTTCTGGCAAGCTACACTACTTTCATTACCTAGAGTGGCTTTTAGAGACAGAATACAAGTCCCATGCTTAAAGGCTTCCGAAGAAATAGGATCAAATATGCATCATGACTCATAAACATGGCCAGTGCAACATTTCCCCCCACATGCTAATACTGTTACCCCGTTTTAGACTAAACAACGGTGTATAAAGGCACCTCACGCCTGTATTTGCTCTGCCATATATCAATCATTTCTGCACAGCACTGGGACACTAATAACAATTCCAACAAAAAAGACACTCAGTGGAATAAATAAATGAATAAATACATAATAAAACATCACACAATGCATTTTGAACATGATAAGATTAAAAGGCGACTTCACCTGAACGAGGCATGCAATACAGCAATAAAGTTAGCAGCCAAAAAGCATGAATAGCTTACGCCCTTGTGAATCTTACTTTTGCAGCATAGCATCTATATTCGGTAGGGTACATTACTTTTCACCTTTATAACACATTAGGCTTAAGCAACCTGCCTAAGTGTCACAAAATTGACTTTAATTTAAGAGGCACTGTGTCTCTTGAATTAAATGTAATTATCACCTTAAACTCCTCAATTTAGTTTTATTGTCTTTGTCAAGACGGTGAACAAGTGTTTGAATAATGCTGCTACACTCTCTGCCTAGGTAACACTTCATTATTGAACCGACTGGATTATTGCTCAGGCCTGCCAGCGATGACGACTTGGATTAATCACACGTGAAAAGCAAGCTACACACCCTGAACGTTCATGCCTGGTGAGGGCACACTCATAATAAACATCCCATAATCGAGAGAAGGGCTGACCTCTTACACCGGCTGATGTCACCACAAGCGTAAATCTGCACAATTTTACTCCATGTAGGTTTGTATTAGCACACCGAGGCCTAGGATTTATACAGTACACTGGGAAACATTTGACCTGAATCAGTTATTAACTGTTATTAATAACTACTGTTTAATGTAACCTGCTTCACCATATGCTCATGGACAATCAGAGTAGAAAATATAAATATCAATTTGACTCATTGACCTCTAATGCCTCATGATGAAATGAGTAATCTATAAGCATGGTGGGAGAATGTCAAATAAGAGTATCTGTAGCTAACATTCATGTTGGATAGAGGTGAGAGAAAATATATAATATAATGTTTGATCAATAATTTTTCTCTGGTGAAACAGCATCTGTATTATTATGGCATGTATCGGCATTCCATAACTTCTATGTAATTAAAATAAAATACAAAACATACAGTATGGACCATTAAAATTATATTACTTCACAAATCCTGCTATGGATATACAGTATACTGTATCACAACTCAGTCATAGAGTAGCCTTAAGCCTCTATGAAGAGAGAGGTCGAAGCCTTTTCAAAGTGAGAAAGCACACTGCCAGTTTCAACATTTCAAAACATTTTAATATGTTTTATATTTGTTTTTATACGGAAATATTGCAATATTTAATTATTGCAATGTACCAGATGGTTTACAATACACATGAACACACACAAAACAAATGAACAAATAAAATGTATAATAAAATATAGAAATTAATGGTGTATCAAATTGTATACTGTATCGAGGGCTTTGTATCGCCATAGCATCATGCTGTGAATTGATTTCCCGCCCTAATGCTGGTCAGGTAATGCATACCTCCAGTGGGATGCTAACAGCACTATATAGATGTCAGGAACAGATAGTGGATACAGTGATACGTATATGGCTCATGGATAGAAGATGTAAGTGGTAAGGGCCACATAGTAATTGCAGGACTCTCTTGCCGTCAGCTGCAATAAATAAAATATGATGCGGGGGTATTATTCAGCCAGCAGTAGGGCTGGAGCATGTCATCGGTGTGCCGTGTACGTTATAGCCTAAAGTGTGGGTATTAGTGTTGTAGGTTGTTCTTTACTCTGATTGTTCTAGAAACTAAAAGGATGGGGATCTATTCATTCTTAGATTGTCGTAAAAAGGCAGGCGGAAATGTTCCCAGAGTTCTGACAAATAATCCACAGACGCACAAGTTGTTTGGACAGTCTTTGGTAATACTGTATATGAATATTAAAAATGTGCGTGTGCTTGTAAACAATGCACCTGCATTGTACTGTATGTGCACAACTCATTGATCAAATCTTACATTAAACTTATACTTAGGAATTAGTTGTGAAACTTAACAACACGAGGCTAGATGTTTGCAGCTCTTGTATATGCTTACTTCTTAAAATAAACGTGAAAACTGAGATTTCTAGCATTGTGCTGGAATAGTGCATGCAGACTTGTGAGCCACAATGCTAAAAGCCAATCAAAATCTATCAATAAATCTTTATTTATATAGCACTTTTCATACAAATTCATGTAACACAAAGTGCTTCACACTACGTCATTAAA
>JAODOY010004293.1:0-29615 GCA_025399855.1 Forbesichthys papilliferus
AGCTATACAAATCTGTTTTATATCAACATCTTTACGCAAACAAATATTGCCTCCGCGAGAGACAACATCCACAAACAGTGGAAAGCATGCCGAAATAGCTCAGTTGTAAGAGTGTTAGACTGAAGATCCAAAGGTCCGTTTCAACCTGGGTTTTGGCAAACTAGCACGTAAAGTGTGTTTTATATCAACACCTTCATACCTTTACGCAAACAATTATTGCCTCTGTGACAGACAACATCAACAAAACTTATGAAATTTGCAGAAATAGCTCATTTGGGAGAGTGTTAGATTGAAGATCTAAAGGTCCCTGGTTCAACCTGGGGTTTTGACAAACTAACTCGCAAAGTGTGTTTTATATCAACACTTCATACCGTTACGCAAACAAATATTGCCTCCGCGAAAGACAACATCAACAAACACTTGTAAACATGCCGAAACAGCTCAGTTGGGAGAGCGTTAGACTGAAGATCTAAAGGTCCCTGGTTCAACCCCGGGTTTCAGCAACCTAGCTAGCAGAATCTGCTTTATATCAACACCTTTACTCAAACAAATATTGCCTCCGCGAGAGACAACATCTACAAAAACTGTGAAACATGCCGAAATACCTCAGTTGGGAGAGCATTAGACTGAAGATCTAAAGGTCCCTGGTTCAACCCGAGGTTTTGACAAACTAACTCGTAAAGTGTATTTTATATCAACCCTTCATACCTTTACGCAAACAAATATTGCCTCCGCGAGAGACAACATGAACAATACCTGTGAAACATGCCGAAATAGCTAAATTGCATGCAACAGGTCATACCGTTATTAGACTTTTGCAATTGTTTAAAGAGAGAAAACCTTTTGACTAAAATGTAATTACTTTTCGTTGACGAAAACGCTGTTCTATTTATTAAAATAGACTAAAATTATTTAGAATCAAAATAACTAAAATGTGACAAAACCTATCAAGCATTTTCATCTAAAGAAAAAAAAATCTAAAATTGCTGGCAATATTAACACTGGTCTGGAAGGACATTGCTAGTCTTGGAGGATGATTATTTATGCTCCTTCAGTACTTATATTAGAGACCATGGAGACATCAAGTATTATTTCCGGATTTATTATGGTACCAGTTTGGTCTTCATTGAAGATTAAGTTTTTCTTCAAAGTCAACTATTACAAGCTACATTTAAGATAATATCTCCTCGCATTTCGCTAGTTAATCGCGAAAAAATAATCTGATACTTCTTACTCGTATCAATAAAGCCATAGCACTACACTTTGTTCACAATGCATTTCGATTTGTGAGGAGTGCGCCGATGAGAGCCGATAAGCCTGTTTTAATTTGAGGTCGAAGTTAGCAAGACTGACCTTGCCGATAATTCAAATAAATTCCGTTAAAGTCAATTCAGTTCAAATCAGTACACCAATTCAATTAAATTTCTGCATACAAATAAACAGAGAAAATAAGTGGCAATCGATACACAGAATAGCTGATGAGTAGGCAAATCACTAAGATAAACATGTTAATAATAAAGAAAATATAACACATGCTGCACCACGACACAAGCAACGTCGCTAGCTTTTATATATCATATTAGCATCATCACGCTGCTGCCTGTTTGCTAACTAGGTACGCCTGGTTTAACTCCGTAATAAAAGAAAGAAAACTATATATAGACAAATTACAGCGCCGTGTTCGCGTAACACACTACAAGTCAGCGTAAGTTGTTGCATCACATAGTTACACATTAACGATATATTCTATGATATTAACATGTTATAGAACTCACATCTTCCGTGGCTGAATAAACAGGTGATGTTGCGCGCTCCCGCGGACGGCAGCTTACAGCTGCTGTTTTCTTGATCAGAAAGTCAAAACGTGCGAATTAATGTATTGTTATTGTCTACGATAATAGCAAAGTTGTGTCTTTGTGACGCTTCTTGTAAAAAAATTGTGGCCAAAAAAATGTTTGCAGTTTTATAATAATTAATGACGATTTATATACGCAACTACGATGTGTGTGTGTGTTTGGTATGTAGACGTGGAATATCATTGTTTATATTTCAAACAAATGTACTAATCATTAGTAATTTATGGATTATATATCAAAATAATAAAATCTATATTTTGCCATTAATCTTCTGACTGCATTATTTTACCTACGTATGTGCCTTAACATATGAATACCCAATTCATTCTTTTTTTACCAGTTGAAATCGTTAACACGTACATTTTGCTCATTTCACGAGGGTTATATTACATGGGTTATATGGCTTAACCAGTGCTTTTTGTGTATTTACCTATTGCGGGAGCGCGCAAAATCACTTTCTGTCAGGAAATCGCTTTTTGGCACAGCACCTGCGCACAGACGTGTAACGGTGTCTGTCTGTCCTGCTGTAGGCATACGCAATGTTTGTTCGTGTAGTGCGCACGGACGTAACGGTCCGCCAGGAGGCGTTGCGCAAACGAGACTATTTGTACAGGTAAAAACCAAAAAACAGTGGGTAAAACGAACGTATCAACTCTGAGATGAAGGTTTAGTAAATGAAACATATCAAAGTACTATGTATAATCAGATGTATTAAGCAAACGAATTATTAATCTTTTTATAAGTTTATTTTATATACACTGTACAGTATCTCTGTTGTGCTTATATAGTATACAGTTGTGTAATGACAGCCACCATTATAAGGGTGTTAGGATTGCATAGGCCATACATCCATAGTCCACATCCACACTTTGAGTGTATTTATCAAGCATTCAGTAGAAGAAAGCAGTCACTTTGTATTCAATGTAAACTTTCTTTTTGTATTGCATGTTAATACTTTTTTTGTCATTTATATTAAAAATCTTGAGTTAACTGCATTAACTAATACATTTATCTACCAAAAATTTGCAACCATTTTTCTTTATTACTTTGTATAAAATAAAACTAACTGCATGCAATATTGTAAACAGCCCCATGAGTCCCACCCATGACTACTTATTCAAATTGTGCAGTGATATTCAGGGTTTCTAAACTTAAACCTGTGTGTGGGATAGAAACCAGGCTGGGGAACTGCACCATTAAGACTGTTTGTTATGGTCTGCGAGTTACTGAGTAAATTACTATTGATATGAGATTTTATACAATCAAAGCCTTTTATTTTGGACACGAGATTAATAGTCCAAAATGTAGTACAGTACTTAAATGAAATACTTTTCTCTGCACAGAGCAAAACTTATCGACATAGTGTATATAAATGAAAAACAAACATGTATAGTTTTCCAATAAAAGCAAGGACTGTATGTACATTCTCGAAGGAGGGGCTGCAGTCAATGCAGCACATGGCTTGAGCTCTGAGCTGTTCTGTTAAGCTATGTTAAGACTGCAGTAGTATTCCATCTCATGTCTTCCATGCCTTAAAACAAGACTTAATCACAATGATTGGGAAGGACAATCTACTTATTTGAGCTTCAGGGCTACAGGGCCTCAAAGTCCTCATTAAAAACACAGTAATATAAACATGTACTCTGGTCATTTTGTTTTTTTGCCTGTCCTAATCTGGTTGGATTATTATTCCCTGCCATTCTAGCCTGGTAAATTCCACCTGATTTTGCAAACTCCACCTCTAAAACGTGCTTTGCTTTGCATGACTTCATATCAATGAAAACTGTTACCAACAGAAATTAAGTTCCTGTATTTGGAAAATGGTCTCCACATGGTTCATGTTCATTGAAGATGTTCCATTGACACCTACTGGCAATACCACTTTGAACGGAGATTTTTCAGGCTAGAACCAATCATAGCGCTTGCAATATCAGGATTGTAACACAAGGCTATAGTCATTAACCAGTAAGACTGACCCCTGCAATATGGCCAATATATACAGTACAGACACACTTTCTCACATATAATACAAAACGTGGATGCACTATTGCACAGTACAAAGTGTACTGTCTTTGGCAGCTGCATTAGCTGTTGAGGACATACAAAATCCAAAACAAAAAAAAAAATCCATTGGCGAATAAAATCTCTGAACCAATATAACAACAACAAACAACCTGTAGAATCAACAAGAGGGCACAGATGGGTATTGCAGGATGCAGTGTGAGAACCAAGGTGAGGATAAGCCAGGGGCGTGGCGTTACAATCCTGGTCTGCTGCTCCTCATGCCTCCACGGGTGTAAGGCCGTGATGGGAGAGATGCAGGCACCAATACAGCTGAAGGAGAGAATTCAGATTAGTAACTACAGTGTGAAAACACAGCGCATGAGTTCACCGTTGAGCTTGATCTCTGAAATGAATGCATGTACAGGTGCTCCCAACTTAAGTTTGTGCAAGTTTGTTTTATATAATAAAAAAGAAAATGCAATTAAATTGCAAATTAGACACGCATTGCCAAAGCTGGGATAGTGTTGTGTGGTGCGCTCTGCACAACATTGTGTGGTGAACGGACAGCAGACTGTGGGGGGAAATTAGCTGAATTTGAGAAAAAGTAGATTATTTTACAATTGCTTACTGCACCTTTTTAGTGAGATTATATGAGTTCAGTTTTGTAACAGCAGTAAATGTGCTAGAATTTATGAAAAAGCTTAGTTATAAACAGACTACGGGGGTGGGTGCCTCTATATATACACTTTAGTCACTATTCAACATTAATATTTTCACTGAATGCTTTCATTATGACGTTTGTCTCACACACACAGAGAGAGAGACAGCAGACAGGTGAAGGTTTATTTTTAATACTTAGCCAAGCAATTAAATTGGTTTAATCAATCATAACGAACAATTGATGTCCCATTACAATAGTGGAACAACATTGTTTATGATTCTGAAAATGATATAGTTTAGCGCAATATATCGCCCAACAAAAATAATTATTGTGACAGGCCTAGTCCCATTCATAACAAATCAACTGGCCTGGAAGAAGAGTGTGTCTCTCTGGCTCCTCTTCATCTTCAATGGGTGAGTGGCCCAGGGGATGATGGGATGAGTCCAACAAGAAAGAGCTGCTGATACCCAAACTGATGCCAGTTACACCAATGCCAAGAGAGTCTGGGTGGGGGGGGGATTAAATGTATAATTTATTTTTACTATATTTAATAGGGTTTGTAAAAACGTGAACCTTCTCACAAAGAGTGGCTCCCTATATTTCTGAACAGTAAAGCTTCATTACAGACCTGTGCCAAGAGATGCTCTGCCTGGCCGCCCCTGGTTCACACTGTCCAACACAGTGAAGGAACGGCGGTACGGGGTGTCCGACTAAAAACAAGTCAGGTTTCGGACTTACACTGCTGCGCATAATAACACATTACATCCAGTGTATTACATTCGACAAAAATCCTTGAAAAAAGTATCACCTTTGCATGGTCACGGTTTGGGAATTCAATTTAGAACAGGGCAATTTAGATCTAGTTCAGATCTGAACTACAGGTACCGAACTGAACTACAGTCTGAACTACAGTACCTGTAGTACAGATGGTGCCAACAGCAATTAAGTGTTGACACCTATTGACATCTCTGTCACAAATTACTTTGAAAAGAGACTTTTCATATTGAAATTGCAGTGCTGGTGATATCAAGGGGGCCATACCATACTAAATAATTAACGTATTTCATCCAAAATTGAGTATGTTCTGGTGAAACATATACTCCCTTCTCTAGTGTTTTCCCCAATGCAATCAAATGAACACAACCCGTATCCTACCCTGTATGTGTGAGTAGTGTTTGGTCGGGAGAAGACATCACATAGGTGGAGGCGGTCCCTTGGCAGCAAACTGGCGGCTTCGTCCGTTACGGCACTGTGGGCGCGGCTGGAGGGACCTTTCGGATGCTGTACGTACGCACACGCACACACACACACACACACGCACGCAAATGAGCATGCAAACGCAGGTGCACACACACACACAAACAGCAGACCCGTCACAAACCTACCAGAGTTTGACCAACACACAGCATTAGTTTACTACACACAGTGTAGTTGTATACATTACAAGTATAAAAAATTGCATTTTTTAAATTGCATTCCTGTGCAAAATTGTATTATGAATTCTAATATCCAAGATGATCTACATTATTGTTTGAAATGGTTATTGTATTGAATATGCATGCTGTGCGATCATTCACTGTGGTAGGGCACCTGTGTATGTCTGGGCATCTGCCCCGCATGAGAAGACTCTGGGTCGGCTGCACCGATAGGCGGGAGTAGGGTGTTTCTGCTCAGAGGCATCAACGGCGACATCAGGCGATCGCTAGGTGTGTGTCTGGTGAGAGCAACCAAGATATACGATATTTTAAAAACCAATTTAGTAGCAAACCACTTTTTTCTATGCAGATAGAGTGGAGCAGTTGCATCCTCCAGGGCAGAGCGACATCGCACTCCCTGTGTGTAATCCCAGCTCCTCCGCTCTTTGTGCGTGCAAATGCAAATGCGTGCGTGTGTGTGTGTTGGGGGCCCACAAAGCATTTGTTTTGGTTTGAGATGCTGGTGAGCTGTAGTGCGACATATATTGGCAGAAAGTCATATAGAGTCTCTTTAAATGTATGACATGTATATTTAACGTTTGGAAAGCACTCCTTCACCCGTACGTGGTTCGTGAAAAGTTCACACACGTGACATATCACGAAGGTGAAATGAGGAAAATGGTTCATTAAACGGTGAACTCACAGACGCGTCCCCCGGATGACCTCATCCATGGAACCCGCCGTGCTGGACTGGGTCATGCTGGGAACCAGCGGGAAAAGCGTCCGGGACGGGGGGTTCCTGCGTCTCGCTGACTGGGGCAGGCGGATCAGCGAGGAGAGGCTCTGCTCTGGGTTCCGGCGAGGACGGGACTTTCCGGTTGGCGGTGCGCTGGAGCCTGGCCTGTGGGTGACCATATCCGCCCTAGTGAAAGAGACAGTAAATACACAGTGAACACGGCCCTGCAAAGCCCCCAATTGCTGCCATGTTGAGCTGTGGAGTGGTGCTAGCTAACAGTTAACTGTTAGCTAACTAACCGTAGCAATATTGTGGTATCACCTCAACCATTCAAAATGCATAGGCCTATTATAGGCAAATAGGCATGGGCTCGTGTCGAATGTTATATCTTTGTGTCCTCATTCTCTTCTTGTAGTGTAGTATTTTTATGTTGTTATCTTTTCTAATGTTGTGATGTGGTTGTGTTGTTTCTAGCATCTATATAAAATAGTAAATTAAAACTGATCAAAATGTGTACAAAACCAGGAGCCTTTGCTTTTACAGTGGAACGCACTTTTTAAACGTTCACTTTAATTGTAAATCGAGAAGAGAAAGGAAGGCTTTACAGTCTATCTTAGTTATATGTTTATAAGTAGATAATGTTCTCTGTACTGGGTTCTTTCCAACACTCCCAGGTTCCTCTGCAGCAGGGGAATGCCATGGATCGTAATGAGGTCGTTCAGGTTTTGGTGGGTCAATCCAGCTCCTACTTGGACTCTACCAACCTGGAGCATGGAGATAACATCAGGGATGAAGAAAAGGAACACTGGTGAGGAGCATAATTATGTTCAGCATTGAAAACAGTTAGGGTAGAATTGAAAGATTATACTTATAGTTATGAGATTAACAATATAGCCTATGTTTAAAAACACATTTAGAGACATAACCCAGACCATTGACCTATAGTAAATGATGTGGAAATTGATTTCATATGTCAAGAGCATCCTCAGAGAAACTCAATCAGAAATGCACCATGCACTGAAAACAGCCTGACCTTGGAAGCAGCATAGCACAATCCAGAAAATAAACATTCAACCAACAAAACAAACAAGAAAAAGACACAAAGAAGCTAAAGGAAATGTTTTTTTTTTCATTCTAAATGTGAGAGCAAAAAATAATATAGAGGAAGAGAGCAGAATGTCATGTTAATCATGATTTGTGAATGTTTTCAGAAAGATAAGGGTGGAGATGCTTTGGTGTTATTAAACAAACACATAAAAACACATATTAATAATGCTAATAATAATAATAATGAGCCACCGTGGATGGTGCACAGCACCCCGCCATTTTGGCTCTAATGGAAGCAGCTACATACAGTAGATGGATTTTTCAGCTTTTTGGATTTCCCTCTGGACTTGTGCTTTGAGCCGCTTGGCTTTGTGTTCTTTAAAGGTGGAATGCATGATCGGAAAGAAGAAGATAGTGGGTAAGAAAGAAACAGAAGGCAAAGAGCCGAAGGACAAGGTAAAAAAGAAGTAACAAAGAGGCATTAATGAAACAGCAGCACTGAAAGAGTGAAAAGACTCCACAGACAGGTGGAAATAGTATGTGTGGGACATTTGTGAACACGGACTAAAATGATTAAGAGCAAACGTTTTGGTTACTGTACTACTGGATAAAACCATAAGAACAGTGCCGTGTTTCGTGTAACTTAAAATGTATAGTCCGCTATTGCAAGCTAAATGTAAGCTAATACACTTTTTGTCAACAAATATCTCCACGCATTTCACTAGCTTACCGTTCTCTGTGCGTGCTTCTACACAGCCCTTGCTCCGTAAATAGTAACATAAACAAAGCGGTGAACACCGCTCGTATCAACAACTCCGTAGCACTACGCAATGCTTCACAATGTATTTCGACGTGTGAGGTGATGCCACGGAGGACCGCGGAGCAATACTGTTTTGATTTGAGCTCGAAGTTAGCAAGAACGTCTGACCCTGCCTTTAAGCCAATTATGTTTATAAGACTGGTAGAGCATATTATGCTTATTAAGCAGAATAATGCTTTGCTTAACACTAGCTCTAACCAGTCTAGTCTAGTGTTGGCAATGCACTGTTTCATAAACTATACATTATTTACATAGCACTTTCAAAAGCCAGATACCTTATAGGCATTGCTGTGACTTTAAATCAGCTAAGGCCCCGATCACACAAACGTGTTTCCAGCAAAACGATTGTTTTCCTAAGGCACGGCGTGCCTGGCATGCGCTTTTTTCTTGCACTGCCCATCGCGTTTTTAGCGTTTTATAGACGTGCATAAAAGTAAAAATGTCAACTTTGAGTGCAAAGCGCGGAGTCGCATTATGTTCGTCAATGTGACAGTTGGTCCAGGCAGCCATTCTCTTTGGCACCTCCAATCTCTTACATTTTCAACTTTTCAGTGCAAGGCGATCGGGGCTTTATCAAAGCTCTTTTGAAGAAGCCGTGCATTAGACCCTGCGTGTCTATGGGGGTACTTTGCAGAGTAAAAGACATGTATGAACACGAGCCCGTCACTGACCTGCGACTGCAGGCTGGCAGTGAGCTGGGGCACCTTGGCCTGGCCCAGCTTGGGCAGCAACGTGGGCAGGGTGGACAGCAGTATGTACGGGTGCTGATGTGGGCCTGGCTGGGTGGGGCTGTAGAGCTCGCAAAGATTCTCATCATCTGCCAATCACAGGGAGAGTGTGACTTCCATTGTGGTACACTGCCATGGACCGATCTCAGGAACAAAGTCATTCGGAATGAAGCCATGTATTGTATACTGTACACAACATCTACTTATTGCATTTGCTTTTTCAGAGACAAACACATTAGGTCTGCAGCAATTTTAAAATGGTAAATCATCAAAATGAATTGTAATGATTACATACGTATAATATTGTATCGCAAAACCATTCATACTTAAAGTGTCTGGGAGTCTTTACTTTGATTCAATTAGAGTAATGTTTCTAGATGGTCATCGGTAAAATATGGCTCTAGTATTGAGAGTCACAAACATTATGGCGCACATAACACATTGCATACAATATCACAAAGTGCGATCTAACCTGAAACGCAGCCTTCCCAGTGTCTCTGGACCAGCTCCTCCATCCATCCAACCAGATGCCGCCACACGTCGTCAAACAGCAGGTCCAGCACAGCCTGGCGGCGGCATCGGTATGGCGTGACGGGCGGTAAACAGTGGCGCCTCCGACCAGCCTCTGAATACTCTCGCTCCCACTCACCATCCCTGCACACAGCCGGACCAAACCGGTTTGAGAACTACCAGGAAAGAAACAAGCGGGAACCTCCGTTGCTGAATTATTACAATGCAGAAGTGCCAAAACCTGCGGCTTCCGGTAGGTAGTTCCCTCGCGATACATCTATCCCATTATAATGGGTGCGTGAGAGCCAGCACAGCTCTGTCTTTGCGGTTCGTTTTTGTGAGAACCTATGGGTGACGTCACGGAGGACATGTCCATTTGTACCGTATATACAATCAGTCTGTGTTGAGTTTGAAATGTATAATGTCTAGATAACAAGTTTGAAGTAGTCTATATTGAAGGCATATACATTTTTTTGTAATTTAGCTAATATCTTAATTACACCAACCTCCTACTTGTGAAATAGCGTTTGCATGAAAAATATGACTGGTAGTTATAAACACAGCAGTGGCACTACATATGCATGCATATACAAATGTCAGACACGAACATACGTGCCAGTTTGGGCAAGTTTTGACCTTGTTTTTGTTATTACTGAGAGAATAAAGTATAGAAATGGTACCATTGGGTACCTGTTTAAACAGCAATGGTACCCAGCCAGCCCTAGTTGCTATAGAGACAGGCTAAATAAGAGCATTGGCAATAATTAAACGGATTGGCAACTTTTTAAAAATAAAAACCAGAGGACGAGGTACTGCAAATATAATGTTTGGAGATAATGACGTTGTACGAGGCTGACTACAGTAAGTAGGCTATAATGAAGGTATAGGTAGTCAGGCTTATGATGTGGTGATGAAGAGTTGTGTTATTATCCCAATGAAATACTGAAACATATTTAATACAGTAGGCTACTGTATGTGACACATATGTGAAAATGTATTATTTTAACCGGTAACAAAAATGCTTTGCAAGTACAGATTTGTCAATCTACCAGCCACCTTGGCCGGTAGCACAAAAAAGATAATTTCGGACCCTGTTTACAGTCTACTGGTGGAAACTACATCAGGCTGCCAGTGGTAGAGAAATGTTGTTGGTTTTTTTCTCCATATAACTCACAGGTCCCTGCTGTCGAAGGCCAGGTATTCCTCCATCAAGCCCTCTGCTTCAATCACC
Organism: Forbesichthys papilliferus; assembly: GCA_025399855.1. Classification (NCBI taxonomy): domain Eukaryota; kingdom Metazoa; phylum Chordata; class Actinopteri; order Percopsiformes; family Amblyopsidae; genus Forbesichthys; species Forbesichthys papilliferus. The sequence goes on from JAODOY010004293.1 coordinate 11,009, forward strand.
TTCGGCCTGTCATGACTGTCATTAGGGGTGCTAGCGGCTCCGTCGAACTCTGCTGCGTTGGTGTTAATCAGTGCTGCTTTCCTGCCCTGAACGTTCAACCTAGACAAAAAAAGAGGGCACATTGGTATAATACAGCACACACGTTTGTACAAGAAGTAAGCTAAATACAATTACTTTTTAGAGACACTAAAACACACTACCATGTTCTCTAATACTGTTATGTCAACGTAGTACAATTAATAAGCAGCATTTAGGTTACTGCTGAATAAGTGGTAAAGAAATAAAAATAAGCACACCCTGCCATCTGAATTGACTTGAATGCTTGACAGCTACAGTATCTAGGTCAGATAACCACAGCCAAACTGCTCACATCCATAATTAATACTCTAAAAGCATGCTACTGGCCAGACAGACTGCTATGCTAACCCGACTATTTCCAATGGAGAGAGACTTTACATAGTTCTTGCTAGTGAATGCCAATGAATGAATTACCGAAAAAATTAATGAATGACACAGTAATACATATTGACAGGGTTTGTCAGTCACTTTATTTTTTTTGTAATGAGGTCCAAAAGAATTGTAATGATAATACACTTTATTTGTATAGCACTTTTTGTATTGCAGCTCAAAGTGCTTTATAGAGAGGGAATACATGCGCAATCGTGCTTCCCAGAAGAAAATACAGAAATAAACAACATAAGGTTAACATAAAAGAATTGTATTTTATGCAAGTTGCTCATATTCATTGACTCTCAGTAAATGAGTGGAGGCGATACTCACTCAGCTCCACTCTTATCCTGCTCAAAGGATTTGACTGAGTGGTCCTTGTCCACTGATAGGTGGCTAGTGGAGGTGCTGTCTTTCCCTGGGGTGGTGTACCACTGAAAACCCTCATCACTGGGACACACTAGCTGAGTCCCCAGGATGCTGCATGGGCGCACACACACACGCACACATGCAGTAGGGCTTTGATTAGAATGGTGATCCAAACTAATTTGTATAAAATTAACAAGAACCCACACATTTATGAATTACATACTGGATACATTTTCATTGGGGGTTATGAGTAAAGACAACAATGTATTTCTTAGGAGAAATTGTGTTTATAGTAAAAAACAAGTTTACATTTTTTTTTTTTTTTTTTTTTTTTTTAAACACAGCATGTCGTCATTTCAAGAACGGTGGAGGACCCCACCGGAGGTGTGGGAACCTGGAGGCCCACTGCTGACACTCGTCCTGAAGGCCTCGCAGTTGCGCGTCCCCGCCGCCGGTCGGCCCCTCGTACAGCTCTCTGTCGATTTCCTCGAACATTTGCTGCACCTGCCGGGACGCCGCCTTATCGAACTCCTGTGGGACGTGTGGAAGGGGGGTGGGGGAGTGGGGCATAGGGGTCATCTTACATTATGGAGAGAGACTAACACAGCGGGGAAGGCCATTCATCGCCAATACCTGACACACATGTTCCCTGACACCTTCCCTTTTTCAGAAAGCTGGTCATCAATTATTGGGAAGCATTATGCCTAGGCTTGTTTAACTCTCAGCATGACACTGCGGGCATAACAATGAGTTTCTGTGACTCCCTTCGGTACACATGCATGGTCGTTTTCTTTGTGGTCAAGCTAGATTGTTCCCATATGCTACGAGCGGTGTGAAAGAAAGAGAGAAAGAAAGAAAGAAAGAAAGAAAGAAAGAAAGAAAGAAAGAAAGAAAAAGAAATAATAAGTATGCAAGTGAAATAAAGTATTTCTGCAGAGGTGGTTTGAGGACAAGAAACTGAATAAATAATAGAACCATCTCAAAGTAAGAATAGCATAATAACAATACCATACCCAGTAGAATTAAGTCTAACTTGGTACAAAGCCTGAGCTGACAGACAGACTTGAACAACCACACTGAGCACTGATGTAATGATTAAACTGTCAAAGGGTGTTTGCGAAGCAGTATTGACCTTTACGTAAAACCTGTAGATGTATCTTTAGGCACATTCCCACTTCAGTTACAGAGCTTAGGGTTACTTACATCGTAGCCCCAAGAGAAGACTGAGCTCCTCTCTGTGGATACCCCAGTTCCCGTGTCACTGTGGATGCCTGACCAGGACTGAGTTGTGTCTCCTGTGATGACGGTGGAACAGTCAGATTGGCCTGAGGTGGCAGATGTCCCCAAGCTAGGGAAGAGAATGGGAAGAGGATATGATGCGTCATTCAAGATTACATTAATTCAATAAACTCATGTTTAATGACATGTACAAACTAGAAAGCACTCATTAGAGTTCAGCATAGTCCAAGACAGCGCATATGTGATGTTATGTCCCAGGTAATCAGTAATCATACGCATCTGCCCCCTAGTGGACTTGGTTGCTTGATGCACCACAAAACAATATTCTTGAAAGCTGCTGACTCTTCAGCAGCATCAGCATAGACAGCCTGAGAAACTTCCGCATTATGGGACCTTAGTTTGGAAAAGAATACGTATGGTCAACGGCGAGAAACTAATTACATTTCAAGTCAACAATATTGCAGTTTGTTGTAAAACTATAAAGTAATCTTTAGTTTCGTGTGTAACCGCTCAGTGAACTACAGCTTTTGTCACGCACAACACACGATACCAAAACAACGCTCTCTTCGGCTTGAGGATTGTGGCGTGAAAACACCATGACACTTACGCGACACAGGGTTTGTAGTCTTACTAATTACATATTTTCACAGTCTTATACTTTGAATATATTATTATACACTGAAACTTTCTTGACTCAAAGAATTTTCTTTAAATAGTCAAACATCATATGTGTACTTTGTGTCACAAAGCAAACGGGTTTTAAAAATTATGGTATTCTCGCCATTGACTACATACATCATTTTTTATTAAATTTAGGTCCCATAATGTGGAAATTACTTTGGCTCTATATTAGTCTCAGCCTCTTCCGTTGATTAGCACTACGTCACATAAGCAACCCTGTGCTGAACGTCTGATACTCATCTGATACCCCTGACACAGGAGTCTCAGATGTTCAGGCAGTGATGCGCTCAATAATCATTGGCTGTTAGTATTGTCACTTACAAGTATATATCCGTAATTTCATGTGCGATGATAGTGCAGTGCCTAACTTACTAATTAAAATGTTATATTCATTTTAAGCAGTAGCCATAGCCAACTAATTTGACAGATTTTACAGAAGCCAGAGTCGTGTTCCAACAAATTCCTCATTGTAAATGTAACATTGAGACATGTAACATTTGGTCATTGAGTCACATTGTCATTGTGCATGTCAATCAGTTTGCATTGTTTATTTTACATTTTACATTTTTGGCCTTAAGCAAAAAAAAATATTTTAACCAGTTGGTCAATAGCCGAATCCGATAAGAATATTTTGAGATATTTCCTACAAATAGACAAACAAACATAGGTGAAAGAACTGCCTTGTTGGCTAAGGTAATATACTGCACATTACACTAAGTATCTTATGAAACATAAACATGGACGTTACTTATGCATAGCTACAGAGAATCCCGGAACAACCGTCCTTACAGACATGTCATAACTGATAGTCACACCTACAAACTCCTTAATCTATAATCTTCATAACAAGAGGACAAGACAACAACAACAAGTATTCTAAGAAAACCAATAGTTCAAGTTCAACCATTTATTTTGTCCCCATGGGGCAATTCGTTTTGCAGAAAGTACCACATGACATACACAAAGTTGAGCGAATGATTGTGAACATTCCTAAATAAAAAGAAATCACCAATACATAGATGTGGGCGATGTTGGTTAAGGTATGAGTAAAAAATATTTAAAATATATATCAATATATATATATAAATAAATAAATTTATTAAAAAAATTACAATAGTGGACTGAAAAGGTGAATAAAACAATTTTTAAAAAGCCCAGGTCAAACCCAGTTCAAGTTTGTAATTGACATTTGACAGCTTAGCTCTATGTCTTTGGACGCTGACAGAACTCAAGCCAGGGTTTCCAGATGGAAAGCAAAGATCAAATGTTATAGTCATAGAATATTCTAACAGCTTACTTCATTCTGTATTCTTTTAACTGAGCCTACCCTACTGTACTAAGAACATCCAAAGAATGCAATGTGATATTGGTTAAATCGATTGAGCTCAGGCATATGGTTTCACATTTTAACAGCAATGGGAATCACTGACCCATTCCAGACAGCAGGCATTACAGAATGCCAAGATAAAAGTAAGTAAAATAGACAGCCAATAAGTAATTTAATCTGTTAAATATAGAATAAAGTTAGATGTTCTATTCCGTTCAGACCGATTTGTGAAAGGTCTTCAAGTTGAATACAGCCTGCCTAGAACATGAGAGAAGAGCTGTTAATTAGTGTTTCTGACGCTGTTTTTCCACTGCCTGGCTGCATGGTAGTATACTTTATTAGGATATTATAATCTGGCATAGTTTTATTTGGTTTGAATGTCTGTCTATCTGCTCAGAGCTAATAGCTTGATACTGGTTACCTGTTGTGAGAGGAGACTCCTTCCTGAAGACCTCGTAAGAAACGCTGAGGTGCCTGGTTATCTTCTGCCTCCTCTGGGAGAGGGTGCTGGTCAAGGCTGCTTCGAGATACACCACGACTGTACACGGGGAGATTGAAGGATTTTATCCGCATCACGTCATGTATCAAATACACACTGACCTCAGTGTGACAGATGGGCTGTTACTAATCAATAATTCTCGTTTTACGACATCACTGGCTGTCACTAGTCCAGATAACATTTGAACAGATTAGTATAAAATATCAAGCAGTGATATGTAACCCTGTTTATTAAACACGTATTTTCCTGAAATAGTGTTGACAAGGTTATGTTAGTTATTACATTAAGAGAAAATTGTTCTGCTACTTACATCTCAAGGTTGTGCGATACGGGTCGTCTGTTGTATCGCGAAATCATTATCCCTTTCTTCTGTTTATAAACTCGGTGTAGTCTCTTTCATTGTGCTTGCTTCCACGTCCTGAAATAGCTCTAAACTTTCAGGGTAGGGCTCCCACATTTCCTCCAGTACGGTACCAATACCATACACTAAATTAAATATATATTTTCTAGGAAGGATTGAGCACTGGCTAACATACCAAAGCTTCTGTAATGTTGTGGCCACTGACAGTTAAGTGGCTAGCTAGGGTAAGAAAAAGCATACCCAACTCAGGCACAACCATTTATCTATAAACTACAACAATTGGCCATTCAATAGAGGATGCGATCATCTTCTTCTTCTTACTAGGTTAAAATGTCGATCCTGATTTGAATACATGTGTTATGTTATGTCTGAATAACACGAGGGAGCTAGTTAGCATCAACACAACAATGATCAGGCTGTCATGGATACCCAACGTCATATTCACTCAGCCTCCCGGGAAATTGATTTCAGTCTTCCCTTGAAATGCGACGCTTTATCATATTTGGACTACAAGTCCCTGCTTCCCTCCCAGGCACAAGTTGCCTATATGAACATGGCTCGGCTTGTTTGCTTGTTTATATTTGAAATAATGTCTACCTGTATAAGAGCTGTTGTATATAAGTGTAATTACCTAAATAAATTATGTAAAAGTCTCAATCAAAATTAAAGTGGCTTGTTATTCGTATAAGCTTGGCGTGCTTTTCGTCAGCTATACAATGTAGGAACTGTGAATTATGTGTACAATTTGCCAGTCGAAAGGGTTTTACAACAGGACGAAAACAATACCATACCGCGTGAACACGTCAAAACGTATTTTGGAGTGATATCGATGCAAGATTCTCGAGGTGCGTGGGATTGTGTTTCACAAATGTAATATAGGAGAAGGTTTAGTTAAAAGCCATATTTAGTTATTTGTGATATAATATTATTTTTCATCATAAGTCATAAGGAGAGTTTAGCTCATATTTATGTCGGTCCATGAAATTGCAGTGTTTAATCGTTTTGTCTTCATTTTGTAGAAGTTCCTGCCACGCCACTGACCGATTTAATATTGCCTTAATGTAGATTTTTTAATAATAGGTCTCAACAAGATCTGTCATGGACCCACTCTCAAGCAAACGGGTGCAGGAAGACGTGGTTCTGTATAAACTGTTTTCCATTCAGCAAAATGCATCCGATTTGCAAGATATTAAACAACATCTTACAAATCTAATAAAAGAGATTCTGGCCAAAGTTGCCCCACTTCTTGTACAGTACATTTGGCAACATCAACCATTCAACCTCAAGTACCAGTCGGAGCAAGGTAAAAAAAAAAGAAGAAGGGAACGTTTCAACAAATAACATTTTACTATAATGTTTATTGGTGAATTTTAGATATGCACACCCCAACCATTTAACACATCTAGTATAGTTTGTTGATTCTAGACTAATAAGTGTGACATGCTTTTTTAATAACAGGAGATGTTCCTGCTCACATTGTCGGAAGCACTCAATTTGGGGACAACGTAGAGGATGAATGGTTTATCGTTTATCTTGTCCAGCATATCACACAGGCCTTTCCAGACCTAGCAGCCAGGTGATACTTAATGTTTCTTTAACAAATTGCTTGTCATGATGTGTTGCTTGGCTATGGGACAGTTTATTGTGTTGTTAACATTTACTCACCGTTGTGTTTCAAGAGTTGAGGACAACGATGGTGAATTTATCCTAATTGAGGCAGCAGACTACCTTCCCAAGTGGTTGAATCCAGAAACTAGTGAGAACAGGGTGAGATAAAATTGCACTTGATTTTGTTTGGCTGTTATGTGTTTTATTTGCTCAAGCTGCCATGTATTTGTTAAAGCATGTAATATTATTAAAACATATTTGTTTATATCCTAGTTTATGTTTTATTGATCTCTACCAACTTTCTCTCGAACAGCTGTTTCTCTACAGGGGAGAGTTCCACATTCTGCCATGCCCATCCCGTCCCAATGGGGTGGGCTTTCCCAAAGACCTGGTGCCCAGTATTTCACAGGCTCTATCCTTACTGGCGTCCAATGCACCTGCCTGTCTGGCAAGCCCCAAGATTCGCTCAGTCCTGGAAAAGCGATTAGCTGGGTGAGAAGACAGCTTCACATTATGGATACCTACTCAGTTTTGCCAAGCCACAAATATACAATTGAGTGTTATTAATATGTGTAATTGTTTTACTATAAATTATAATTGGGTATACATGTATCTTCCCCCCCACCTATTAGGTATCCTGGCAATATTGCAACAGGTCTTCACCATGCCCACTGCTATTTGCCTGCTGGCATTGCCACTGTCTTGACACAGCGGCCAGACTTGATAGCACCGGCAGTTTCAGCGTTCTACCTGAGAGATCCAATAGACCTTCAGGCCTGTCGGAGCTTCAAGACCTTTCCCCCTGAGACTCGGGTCCTTACCTCGGTAGACACACACTTTGGGAGCTTTAGTAGCAGTATTAGGGTGCAAAATCTGTAAATGTTCATATTATTTATTCAAAATTTTTTTTGTGTGTGTTTTAAATGACAAATGTAAGCTGTCCTGAAGGACAGACCTACAATATTTTCATGGAAATTAATATGCTGATAACTATGTTACTAATCCTTTTAGGTGAAATTCACCCGTTGCCTCTACGCCCAGCTTCAACAACAGCAGTTCACCCCAGACCGGAGGAGTGGCTTCACCTTGCCCTCCACCACTCACCCCCAGTACAAAGCATATGAGCTGGGTATGAAACTGGTGAGCCAGCATATTAAGTGCCCCTGATCTCTGAGCCAGCATATGAAGTGCCCCTGATCTGACTACTTTATTCACGAACACAACTGCCTTTGAATGACCATTAGGGGCATTTGGCTTTAATATTTTCCCCTTTGTGTGTAGTAAACTTTACCCTTTTGTGGGTGTATTTCTGTGATTCCCAGGCCCATGGCTTTGAGATCCTGTGCTCTAAATGCCGACCGCCCTCTTCAGAGCCCGATGCACCAGTCAGCTGTAACCCACAGTGGAAGGGCTTCCTAGAGAGTCTGAGGAAGAACGACTACTTTCGGGTTTGTCTTTAGGCTCATATATGCTTCTGCGTCCAAGCTACGGTGCAGCGTAACAGACTGTCTCCCTTTGACAATCCTGGTATAATTATTATATTAGCTGGAAAGATATGTTTTTATATGCTTGAGCAAAACCACAAGGACTAGCCTACAACTGTACATGACAAGACAGGGGTTTCCTTGTTGTACGGGCAGCAAAAAGCTGTCTTTTATACATGCTATTATGTGTCGGCAGATTGTTTCCTATGATACATGTTTGTGTAACTAAGATTTGCTGGAAAGACATTTTTTTTAATATGCTTTAAAAAAAATGTTTTGTTAGTGTTCTATCGGGAGCCAAGACTTCCTTATGGCATTTCCTTATTGTTCAGGCAGCGAAAAGCGGTCTTTTATAATACTATTTTGTGGCATCTCAGATTCGAAAAAAATATTGTTCTATGCTTATTTAAAAATATTTACACTTAATCTGTGTTCTAACTCTGGCGCATAAACAAGGCATGACACTTCTGCATTTTGAGGGTTTGCATAAATCGCATGCACAATCAACACACACAGATTTGTGCGGCCGACAGACCAGCGCAGATATAATATGCTGATACTATGCCGTAGCCGACGCCGTAGGCTAGACATAAGCTTGATGCAGAAGCATGAATGGACCTTTACCGTTTTAATATGAAGGTTAAACAAATAACAATTTTATCATATCTGGTATCGTGTTTGATTACCCTAAAGGTGATAAATGTTATTGTTGTTACAGGGGGAATTAGAAGGCTCAATTCGTTACAAAGAACTGATGACTTCAGCAGAAACCTTTTTTAAACAATGTTTCTTTTCAACACACAGGTGAGGACTGATTATGTGTGATTATGATTCCATTCTAATAGTTTTTATTATTGCCCTCATGCATGTTTTGCTGTGTTTCTTCCCCCCACCCACCCACAGTGTTGGGTCCGCAGGTGAAGAGGTTCTCCAGCTTGTACAGAACTGTCCTTTCAATTTAGAGGAACTGAAAAAACAAGAGTCACAGCTCCACCCAGAGGACAGTAAGTAGTATTACATGTCAATTGTTACATTCTATCTATCCAGTATACCATTTTCTTTAATATACATTCTATCTAGTGTGTCTATCTATCAACATCAGTCCCTCTGCTATTTCTCTGCATCTCTATTTTGTATTGGTGTCGTTCTCCATAGGTGATAGCTGGCTGGACATTACAGCTCAGGACCTGGAGCGTTTGTTAGAAGAGCGAGGTAGAGGACTGGATGTCAGCAAGCAAAACTCCAGTTCCTCTGAACAGACGGCGGCGGTCATGAACGCAAAAGACAGTAAGGCGGAGCCACTGGGAGACAAAGAGGAACAGGAGGCCAGTTTCAGCTTAGTAGCGGTAACTCAGGGCTTGAAGAACTTCCTCAGCTCCATGTCCTCCCACGAGGGAGCTGAACTGCCCTGGTGAGGCTGAGCTCGCATATGTGGTCCCTTTATTTGTTGGTTTTCAAAGTGTGGCCACTGGTTTAGACAATGAACATGGTACGTGTCTTTGATCCTAACAAGGGGGTCACGGAAATCCCTAAACATGTCTATTAAATGTAGTCTCGTGATAGCTGATAGAAAGTAGAACTCATCCCACACAATTTCACACTGTAGTTCTGTTATTTCTTTAAGACTCATGTTATACAGCATTTCATTCTGTTGCAGGACCCATTCCAACCAACCTTTTAGTTTTGACCCAGACTCCATGGCTAAAGCTATGGACAGACTTCTTGGTATGTTGACGGAGGATGTCCATTCACAATACTTGATTTATTTTTACCTGCTAAATATGTAGCCCACCATTTTCTTTTAGGAAGCAAAGAAGAAGAGCTGGACTCTGATGATCTAGATGACAACGACGAGGCGGATGATGACGATGATGATGATGATGATGATGATGAAGACGAGGATGGTCCTTGTGGCCCTCAAGGGACAGATGGAGCAGAGACCCTTGATAGTCTCAGAAAATACATGGACCAAATGGACCAGGAGCTAATGGGCACTAACATAGGACAAAGCTTTACACAGACGGTCAGTGTGTGAATTAAGGGGGGGTCAGGGGGAGCTTGGCTCCCCTTAATGAGACATGAGTGCCCCTGGAAACATGATTTGTGAGCGTCGGGGGTCTTGAAAAGATTGACATAATGCCATCTTTGCCATGAATTTCAATTTGCATCATAATTATCAATCCTAAAACAATTGATGTGTATGATTCATGCATGAGTGAATCGTTGCTAATTCACTTTTGCTTTGTAGCAAACTTGAACTCCAGTTCGCATTGATGGGCCACCAATCTGTAAACAATGGTTACAGTTGATACATTTATAATATAGCCCAATTTGTTGGCGGAGCAAGCAAATTCAAAGGAAATGTTTGATAATGTTTTGACAAGTGTCACGGCCCTGCTTGGGTTTTAGAAGGCCTATTGTCCTTTTTGGCTGTCGAGAGCCTAATTAGGCTGATTAAGGGCACCTGGGCATGTCTATTATATAGGTGTGTTCCAGCACACTGTCTGCGTGACTCTCCTGGCACCACACATTCGGTTTGTTTGTTGGTTTTGGCTTCTTAGTTTGGTCAGCATGCAACATGCACCACATATATTCACTACATACACTTACAGACTTCCACACCTCATTCTGGGTTATTCTGTTTGTTAGGTATGTGTTTGGTTTGTTTGGTTTATGGCCCATGAGCCAGGTCGTAACACAAGTCACGTGAACATATAGAAGGACACACAGCAACAAGTTATGTCTTGCCGTTAGAATAGGCTAAGTGAATATAGCCAAGGCTAGTCTATTGTTTTTTTAATTAAAGGTAATGCTTAGTTATTAGAATTCCCTGCTAGTCCATATAAAGATCTAGGATAATACTTTGGCATGCTAGCAAAACTAGGCATACTTTTCTGCCTTTACACTTTTTTCCCTAAACAGGAAGGCCCACCTAAAAATGATAATACAAATATTTGTTTAAATATTGAGTATGGAAAAATCCCTTTTCATCCTTTTTCTTCTTGTGTGCTTTTGCGATGACTATTAATCCTTCCTCTTACGTTTATGGCTTCGAAAAATAAGACCGGTCTATTAATAGCCTATGCTTTGCTAAATTGGCTACAATTAGTGTTTTGAGGATACTTTCTAATCTTTCTTTCCACAGCTGGTGAAGTTATTCAGGTACATCTATCAACAATAGCCTACACCTAGATGCCCACTGAAAATATGTAGGATTTATAAAACCGAGCTTCCCCGAAAGCCGTGGCATAGCTCGCACACTGCAGAAGGTCAAATAGTCCTGGACAGAAAACGCATGATAAACGTGGAACTGTATAAAATCCATCCTTTAAACCGTTGCTCTTCCTGTCCTGGCAGAACCGTGACGAGGCATCCTCAGCTGAACAACAACCTGTGGGCAATGACCTCCTCGACGACAGCAAGCAGACCGAGGAGGATATCCAGCCCCTGGACGTGGACTTCAACCTGGTCTCCAACCTCTTGGAGTCTCTCAGTTCCCAGGAAGGCCTGGCTGGACCAGCTTCTAACCTTCTGCAGAGCCTGGGAATCCACCTGCCCCCCAATGCTGACGATTCGTAACAGGGTTTGGCCTTGGCACTGCACACAACCAGTTGTCTTCCCACCGCAGAATGAAGTGGTGATTTCATGGTATAGTGTTCTTGATGGTTTGATGGTTTTGTATGGCAGCGAAATAAATGTGTAATAAAATGTAATAATATTTTATACATAAACCTACTGGAGTGTTATACAGATGGGTCGTGTTCCAACTTCTAAACCAGAATTGACCTACATGGCCCTTGGCCCATGGTCCCATTCCTGGTGTGTGTGAATTACTGATTGGGAGAAGTTTAAAAGCCTACAGGTTCACGTTAACTAAATAATAAACGTTTTAGTTTAGTTGTACTCTGTTCTACTGGATAAAACTCTAAGAACAGTGCCATGTTTCGTGTAACTTGAAGGTATAGTCAGCTATTGCAAGTTAAATGTAATTAATGCAAATTCACCAAATATCTCCTTGCATTTCACTAATTTACCATTCTCTGTGCATGTTGAAAATATAATCTGATACTTCTACACAGCCCTGGCTCTGTTAATTGGAGCAAAAACAAGTGGCGAACCACTCGTATACGCAAAGCCTTTGTACTACGCTTTGCTTCACAATGCATTTTGATGTGTGAGGAACCGTCGCAGATTTGTTTTGATTTGAGTAAGAAGTTAGCAAGAATGACTTGCTTGTAATTTATATTTTAAACCAAACTGCATTCAACACACTCTGGCATATATTCAACAACACATAGTCTAGTATAGACCTACCTCAAATGTTGCATATAGTTTAACATAACACATCAGTAAGCATTTACATTATTATTCCTCCACATGCATTCAGCTCATTACTACTGTAATATAACTGAAAAACATACTTTTAACACAAAGCCACAGGGACACTAACATCACTTTTAACATAGGACAAGCACTATTAAATTAGCTTTAAACAGCTTTATTTAAAAGATTTTTTCAACAATTATTTTCTTCATGACCCCTCAAAAACATTGTGGCCCTGCGGAAGGTCTGTAGTCCTGATCTCTTTGAGAATCACAACAGAGCAATGTCCTAAAGCGCCTATGTCAAGAAAATGTCCACTGTTACTTTCATGTAAGTAGACATTAATAAAACAAAGCCCAAGAAATAAATGTACAATAAAATTAAACTTTCGACGTGCTGGGCTCACAGTAGCCTGAAGAATGACTTCGCCTGTTCGTGTGCTGAGTGAATCAGCACGGCGGCGAGTGGGGAACACGTAAGCACGCGCACGCCCATCAGCAGGCTGGAGCCCGTCTGGGTGGAGCAGGCACAGTGCGGCGAGCACCCAGCTCTGGTTCACACGCTGCGCGTAGTACACGTCCAAAATGGAGGCATTGGGGGAACGGCAGCACTGGACCTCAGAGACTTTAGCCACCCAGGTCAGTGAGAGGCTGTGCAGAACAAGGGCTAGCACTGCCTAAACGAACTCCAGCAGCTCTATGCTGAACGTACCCTGGGATGCTGGGAGAGAAGAGGGGAGTCGGTTAGAAGCTATCTGGAGGTGGAGCCACTCCATAATGGGGGCAAGACAATTCAAATAACATTTGGGAGAGAGGTGCGGAGAGCATAAAGGGTATTTTCCTTTATTACAACAGATTGCATTAGCCAGACCAGGAGCTGGACATCCTAACAATCATGTTATCATATTTGGCATAAAGCTCTGTATCCAGAGAAGTTAACAGGGTAATATAATATATGGGACACTTCTGCATTTCTGTCTGGAATTATGTATTTGTAGATTAAACCAGCATTTCAAATACATTGGTGTTTTGGACTGCAACTCCTGAATGCTTTCACACATCTCTACTCATTTCCCCTACAGCTGTCAAAGTCCCAAACCAATCTCTACAGATAGACTATGTGATGTGTTTCAGATATAGGCAAAACAGTCAGTTTCATAGATACTGGAAATTTGAAGTTCTGGGGGAGCTATAACACACTGCAACCAAGCATGTATTCTTGTTTCGGAAACATTTTGCACCACACACGATATAAAGCAGGAACGGCTACGGAGTTAGGTCCACTATGACCACTCCACCTAAATGGTAAATGGTTTACCTGTGATTTCTTTACCTGTGATAACAACAGATGTGCCACTGACAATGGCAATCAACACAGAGGTGTGGATCGACGGTGGCGCTGCCAGTCTCAAGACATGGCTCCAGGCCACGGTCATCAGTGGCAGCAGGCAAATGATGAGGGGGAAGAGGCCAGTATAGGCACTGCTGGCCGCCCACAACGCTAGCACGGCCTAAAAACCTGGCAAACCTGGACTGTGTAGACTTTTTTTTATCTGTTACGACCTGGCTCAAGGGCTGTAAACTAAACAAACGCAGAACTCTAAACTTACTAATAGAATAACAATAAGGTGTGAATGTCTGTAGGTGTATGTGGTGAACGTATATAGTGCGTGTTGCATGCTAACTCAACTAAGAAACCTGCTCCTTAATAATTGTACTCAAATTAAAATACCTAATATTGAATTATCTCTTCAGAATTGACTGAACTTATTTACAAAATATACAGCATATATTTATTTCTTTAAATTTGTTTTTTGTGAAACGTAAAAACAAACAATCTAATGGCCTTAAACATGTGGACCCCACTGTGCTATATGCACAATAAATAACAGATATAATGTTCCTTTAGCTGCTGTGCAAAATGGAGGAAAAGAACATCGCAACAACAAATACTTACTCACCATCGTCAAGTTTTTTTTTTTCACAAAATCACATTTGCTTTGCCTCTGGTGTTTTTAATGTATTTGTATTTTAATTGTCCAATTACATGACAATTGTTCCATTCCAGTTCACACAGCCAATGATTCATTATAATGAAAGAAAAAAAAGAATGTGCCTCAATCTCTGTTACTCAGCCCTCTGACCAGAGGGTATCAAACTCCTTTGCTTTCCCAATGATGCCTAGATGGACTTTGACCAAGGCATGTTTGTCTTCATATTTCCAGCCACACACTCAAGTGTTTATCCACATGCAAGCTGGTAAAACAAGCCAGGTTTGCACACCAAAAATAATTTCACTGCTTCTTAATTCCATAGTTATTGATTGTTTATGTATTTTCCATTCTGATGAGTAGGGCAAAAACTGACTTATGGTAATTGTAATAATTTATGAGAGACAAGTGGACAATCACTGTAAATGTTTGAAGAAATCTCCAAATTTCTACTGTATTTATCACTTTGTAGAGAGCAATCCCATACTGTAGCTCTCTCCCTTTAGCTTTGGCATATGTTTGTGACATTCCTGACAGTGTTTACCTCATCCCTCTCTCGCAGCCCCCTCTGCCTTTCTTTCTCCTTGTTTTCATAGCAAATCATAGCACAATGTCGGGCAGGAGATGTGTGAGAGAGTGAAGCTGTTTAACTAAACAAACCACATCTGACTCACTGGGAAACTAGAGGTGTGCTGCAGCTAGAGTAAACGCAGTGGCAGGGTGGTAGGGGCCCATTCATTCAACATGGCTTGTTGAATTAATCTATACTCTATTGTAACCAGCATGGATAATCTACATTCAACTGCTCCTGCTGTATTATTTATATTTTACCTTTATTTTACTAGGCAAATCCGTTAAGAAGTAATTATTATTTCCAATGAAGGCCTAGCAAGAGACAAAGTTCTCTTGTGGGGAAGGGTACATGGGAGAAACATATTTAAAACAAATACAAGGTAAAAAGCCAATATATATATTACAGAGTACAAAACACAGACAACAGTACACACAGAGATAAAAGATCAACTGGAGTGAATGCAAAGAGCCTATGTTGCTTTACATGAAACTAGAGTCATCCTCTGCTGTAGTGTCCAGTCCAGGACACATCACACAGGACAGCTGCAATTTTCTGTGACGTCAATTAAGTGTTTGAATGTACGTACAAGGGAATGAAAATGCCAATATTAAAAGATTTTTGCAGGGTTAATGCCCAAGATAAAATAGCAAACTAAATAAGCATTTGAAAACATCAAGACAGTAATACACAATCTAAAGGATATACACATTTCTTAGTTAAGTTAATTACGTTGTAAGAGCGGTATGACTGATTAACATGCCTGAACTTGGTGTTACTGACCAAATTTCCATGTGTCTCTCTTGATGATGAATCATCTACTAGTCATATACTGTATGTACTTCATGAACACTTGACACATTTTAGAATGCATGTTATGTAAAGTTAATGACAATCGTGAGCTATTACTTAAAGTCTTAATTACTGTTTCATCCAATAATCGGTAAACAAAACTTGGACCCAGGGCCACTAGGAACAGTCATGCTCTCTGCTGAGGTTGTAGCTAACAACAGAACCAAACAGCTACATGTGATTTGCCAAGAGCCATGGTGCCAGTATACAGAGCTCCATTAGTATCTTTAACACTTGGCACGTTTTGTTTCAGCACTAAGACATTAATGTTAAAATGATAAATGAGATAGCACGTCAAAAGAGTTCAGGAATGGCTAAAACAACTAAAACACCAAATAAAAAAATACAATCACTCTGAGGAAAGCCTCAAAACAACGAGGATCACACTCAATATTTTTACTGTCTATTCCTTTAAAGTCAGCGACTGTAATAAAATAAAAAATTTTTTGGTAAAATTCAGCGAATATCTACTCGCAGTCCACTAGCAGCCCTTTCTGTGTGCTAAAAAAAGTAATTTGGTGTTTCTACACACAGCCCTGGCTCTGTGAAAACAAAGTGTTGCAGACCGCACCACGTCACACTATCCTAGCCTTGGCAATGTGTGTCCAACCTGTGGGGGGCAACAAAGCTTCTGAGGGAGCACCCTATGGTACTGAAGGATATCAAAATATCAACAATCTTTCTCCAGAATCCCTGACTCCACTTTTAAGCGTGAGATCCCACCCTGGTCAGTACATGCTTATGACATGGCTTACCGTGTAAGTAGCTAGGAGCTGTCACAGCCAGCTACCATGTGGCCCTCTAGAGCTCTTAACCATTACAGCGTTACCAAGACTACCGGATAAAATAAGGGTCAGGCTGAGACGAAGCAGAGTAAGATAAGAAAAGCTAAAGCAAATAGCTTATTGGCTTAAGGCTTTCTTTTCGTTTGTTTGTTTTGTTTTGTTTTGGTTGCATTTTAAACATTTGTCTTATCTTGCTACTTTCGTGGAGCATTCTGGATAGTTTTTTTTCCCCCACCGATAATAATATTAACTATTTCACGGTTCCCTGGGCTATCATGTTCTTCCGATGAAGGGCTGCTGGAAACAGCTGATTGATGCCTCTGCCAAATGTCTTAGACAAGATGGGCGTAGTACTAGCCAGGTGAGTGAGCTCCTAACCATAACATCTAGCACGTTAAGTTTCCTCTTCTAGAATATTCCAGCTTGATTTGGTGTGTCTAATTATGTATGCATTCGCGCATGTGTGTGTGTGTGTGCGCATCAGAGTGAGCAGTAGTTGCAGAAAAGCCCCCAGAGAGCCTATCAACACATTTCAAACAGTGAACAGCATCTCTGACAGGGAGGTCAATAGTACTGACAGTGACGGATCCTTCATTACACCTATACAAACCAAAGGTAAGGGGAGTGTCTCTGTCTCTCCCTCTCTCTTTCTCTGTCTCTCTCTCTCTCTCTCTACCTCACATACACAGAGGGCAATGAATGTGCATGTGTGAATGTGAACATAGATATTTTTACAGTTCATCGATGAGCAAACTAAACTTGTGCGACCTTTGCTTTGCCCCCAGCTGTGTGTGAGTCCGACACGGCGTTGATCCCGGCCCTTCCAGAGGCGGCGTGCGTAGAGCGAGGCTATGTCACGCCCCAACAGGTGTACAATTTGCTGAATGCAGAGGCAGGCCAACCTGCCCTGCACGACCCCTATTACATACTCATCTTGGACTGCCGCAGTGCAGAGAGGTGGGTGACCGTCCGCAAGAGACTAAAGACACTCCTCTTCTCAAATCTATTAGCAATTTTTGGGATTTTATGATATTTACATGGAAGTATTTATAATGACATGATGCTGTAATGAATCTAATATAATATTGTTTGCTTACGATTGCTGGTTTATGACCTGTCCCACTATTGACAAATATTCTACATGTAAGTCGCGCTGGATAAAAGCATCTGCTTAATGCTGTAAATGTAGATCAGCCAACTTACCAGCCTTGCCTGTCTTGTTGGCTTGTAGGTGACCTGTAGCAATGTGAAACTAGTCTGAAGTTGGACTGATAATGCAACAACGTACATATATACAGTAGATTGTAAATAATACGTTATTATTTAGGGTGAGGATGGCTTTTCTGTGTCTACTAGTTTAAGATTATTTGGAAATATGGCAGCCACTATTGTCACACACAATGCAACTGCTAGGATATTTTAAAAAAAGATATATACTGTATATATATATGTATATACATATATACTCACAAAAACAACACTGCTTGGCTTCTCAGTGCATTTCTATGTGAATGGTGGAGCTTCTGAGGGAGTTTGTTTTGATTTGAGCTCAAAGTTAGCAAACGTTCTTGACAATGACTTAACCTGCCTTTAAACTGTCAAAAAAAAGAATGTATCACAGTGGCAATTGCAGAACTAATACAGGCTCTATCTGTGTGTGTGTGTGGGGGGGGGGGGTGTGTGTGTAAATACACACAGGTACAAGCAGAACCACCTGGTGACTGCACGAGCCAGCGTGACAGTAATCCACCCAGTCCTGGGCTGCCTAATCAGCTGTGTGCAGCTCCAGGAGTTCTCCATCATCCTACTCTACGCTGAGAAGGGAAACAGCCCAGGTCTGTCTCACGCATGCATTCATGTTGTCCTGTTACAGAAGCAGCCTGTCTCACACATGTGCATTCATGTTGTCCTGTTACAGAAGCAGCCTGTCTCACACATGCATGGGTTCATGTTGTCCTGCTATACAGAAGCAGCCTGTCTCACACATGCATGGGTTCATGTTGTCCTGTTACAGAAGCAGCCTGTCTCACACATGCATGGGTTCATGTTGTCCTGCTATACAGAAGCAGCC